>CM037996.1:32026577-32061035 GCA_021234005.1 Nephelium lappaceum
TAGAATAAAGAAAAATATCATCTCTTAACTTTCTTTTACAAAAGACAGTGCTTGTAAATTTGAAAACATATTATTTCAATAGATTCTATACTTTACAATCGTGAAACTCCAAGGATTGATGGAAATTAAGGAGCAACAAGACAAGTTAATTTGAAAAGTTTTGAAGCAGCAAAGGTTTTTAAATAATTTTCACATTTTCATTCACTTGAGGCCTCGCTAATAGACGGGTGGTTTCCAAATTCCAACAATTGATGGGAAGAAGCAACAAAGGCAATTAAAATTTCCAAAAGTCTATTTCAAAAAAAAAAAAAATCCAAAAGTCATTAGAAAGTTTTTAAAATATTTTCACTTTTTCTATTGACTTGGAGTCTTCGCTAGATTCGAAGACCACATTGAGACCTCTATCAATTAAGTCTTTTCTAAAAGGAAGCATTTACATGCTCACATTTAAATTTCATATTAGCTCATATCATCACTAAACATTTCAAAAGAAAAAGAGGAATCCAATGTAAATTATGTAATAAACACATATAAAGAAATTAGAATAAAGAAAAATATCATCTCTTAACTTTCTTTTACAAAAGACAGTGCTTATAAATTTGAAAACATATTATTCCAATAGATTCTATACTTTACAATCGTGAAACTCCAAGGATTGATGGAAATTAATGAGCAACAAAGACAAATTATTTTGAAAAGTTTTGAAGCAGCAAAGGTTTTTAAATAATTTTCACATTTTCATTCACTTGAGGCCTCGCTAATAGACGGGTGGTTTCCAAATTCCAACAATTGATGGGAAGAAGCAACAAAGGCAATTAAAATTTCCAAAACTCTATTTCAAAAAAAAAAAAAAATCCAAAAGTCATTAGAAAGTTTTTAAAATATTTTCACTTTTTCTATTGACTTGGAGCCTTCGCTAGATTCCAAGACCACATTGAGACCTCTATCAATTAAGTCTTTTCTAAAAGGAAGCATTAACATGCTCACCTTTTAATTTCATATTAGCTCATATCATCACTAAACATTTCAAAAGAAAAAGGGGAATCCAATGTAAATTATGTAATAAACACATATAAAGAAATTAGAATAAAGAAAAATATCATCTCTTAACTTTCTTTTACAAAAGACAGTGCTTGTAAATTTGAAAACTTATTATTTCAATAGATTCTATACTTTACAATCGTGAAACTCCAAGGATTGATGGAAATTAAGGAGCAACAAAGACAAGTTAATTTGAAAAGTTTTGAAGCAGCAAAGGTTTTTAAATAATTTTCACATTTTCATTCACTTGAGGCCTCGCTAATAGACGGGTGGTTTCCAAATTCCAACAATTGATGGGAAGAAGCAACAAAGGCAATTAAAATTTCCAAAAGTCTATTTCAAAAAAAAAAAAAAATCCAAAAGTCATTAGAAAGTTTTTAAAATATTTTCACTTTTTCTATTGACTTGGAGTCTTCGCTAGATTCCAATACCACATTGAGACCTCTATCAATTAAGTCTTTTCTAAAAGGAAGCATTTACATGCTCACCTTTAAATTTCATATTAGCTCATATCATCACTAAACATTTTAAAAGAAAAAGAGGAATCCAATGTAAATTATGTAATAAACACATATAAAGACATTAGAATAAAGAAAAATATCATCTCTTAACTTTCTTTTACAAAAGACAGTGCTTGTAAATTTGAAAACATATTATTTCAATAGATTCTATACTTTACAATCGTGAAACTCCAAGGATTGATGGAAATTAAGGAGCAACAAGACAAGTTAATTTGAAAAGTTTTGAAGCAGCAAAGGTTTTTAAATAATTTTCACATTTTCATTCACTTGAGGCCTCGCTAATAGACGGGTGGTTTCCAAATTCCAACAATTGATGGGAAGAAGCAACAAAGGCAATTAAAATTTCCAAAAGTCTATTTCAAAAAAAAAAAAAATCCAAAAGTCATTAGAAAGTTTTTAAAATATTTTCACTTTTTCTATTGACTTGGAGTCTTCGCTAGATTCCAAGACCACATTGAGACCTCTATCAATTAAGTCTTTTCTAAAAGGAAGCATTTACATGCTCACCTTTAAATTTCATATTAGCTCATATCATCCCTAAACATTTCAAAAGAAAAAGAGGAATCCAATGTAAATTATGTAATAAACACATATAAAGAAATTAGAATAAAGAAAAATATCATCTCTTAACTTTCTTTTACAAAAGACAGTGCTTGTAAATTTGAAAACATATTATTTCAATAGATTCTATACTTTACAATCGTGAAACTCCAAGGATTGATGGAAATTAAGGAGCAACAAGACAAGTTAATTTGAAAAGTTTTGAAGCAGCAAAGGTTTTTAAATAATTTTCACATTTTCATTCACTTGAGGCCTCGCTAATAGACGGGTGGTTTCCAAATTCCAACAATTGATGGGAAGAAGCAACAAAGGCAATTAAAATTTCCAAAAGTCTATTTCAAAAAAAAAAAAAAATCCAAAAGTCATTAGAAAGTTTTTAAAATATTTTCACTTTTTCTATTGACTTGGAGTCTTCGCTAGATTCCAGGACCACAATGAGACCTCTATCAATTAAGTCTTTTCTAAAAGGAAGCATTTACATGCTCACATTTAAATTTCATATTAGCTCATATCATCACTAAACATTTCAAAAGAAAAAGAGGAATCCAATGTAAATTATGTAATAAACACATATAAAGAAATTAGAATAAAGAAAAATATCATCTCTTAACTTTCTTTTACAAAAGACAGTGCTTATAAATTTGAAAACATATTATTCCAATAGATTCTATACTTTACAATCGTGAAACTCCAATGATTGATGGAAATTAATTAGCAACAAAGACAAATTATTTTGAAAAGTTTTGAAGCAGCAAAGGTTTTTAAATAATTTTCACATTTTCATTCACTTGAGGCCTCGCTAATAGACGGGTGGTTTCCAAATTCCAACAATTGATGGGAAGAAGCAACAAAGGCAATTAAAATTTCCAAAAGTCTATTTCAAAAAAAAAAAAAATCCAAAAGTCATTAGAAAGTTTTTAAAATATTTTCACTTTTTCTATTGACTTGGAGCCTTCGCTAGATTCCAAGACCACATTGAGACCTCTATCAATTAAGTCTTTTCTAAAAGGAAGCATTAACATGCTAACCTTTAAATTTCATATTAGCTCATATCATCACTAAACATTTCAAAAGAAAAAGAGGAATCCAATGTAAATTATGTAATAAACACATATAAAGAAATTAGAATAAAGAAAAATATCATCTTTTAACTTTCTTTTACAAAAGACAGTGCTTGTAAATTTGAAAACATATTATTTCAATAGATTCTATACTTTACAATCGTGAAACTCCAAGGATTGATGGAAATTAAGGAGCAACAAAGACAAATTATTTTGAAAAGTTTTGAAGCAGCAAAGGTTTTTAAATAATTTTCACATTTTCATTCACTTGAGGCCTCGCTAATAGACGGGTGGTTTCCAAATTGCAACAATTGATGGGAAGAAGCAACAAAGGCAATTAAAATTTCCAAAAGTCTATTTCACAAAAAAAAAAAAAAAATTCCAAAAGTCATTAGAAAGTTTTTAAAATATTTTCACTTTTTCTATTGACTTGGAGCCTTCGCTAGATTCGAAGACCACATTGAGACCTCTATCAATTAAGTCTTTTCTAAAAGGAAGCATTTACATGCTCACCTTTAAATTTCATATTAGCTCATATCATCACTAAACATTTCAAAAGAAAAAGAGGAATCCAATGTAAATTATGTAATAAACACATATAAAGAAATTAGAATAAAGAAAAATATCATCTCTTAACTTTCTTTTACAAAAGACAGTGCTTGTAAATTTGAAAACATATTATTTCAATAGATTCTATACTTTACAATCGTGAAACTCCAAGGATTGATGGAAATTAAGGAGCAACAAAGACAAATTATTTTGAAAAGTTTTGAAGCAGCAAAGGTTTTTAAATAATTTTCACATTTTCATTCACTTGAGGCCTCGCTAATAGACGGGTGGTTTCCAAATTCCAACAATTGATGGGAAGAAGCAACAAAGGCAATTAAAATTTCCAAAAGTCTATTTCACAAAAAAAAAAAATAATTCCAAAAGTCATTAGAAAGTTTTTAAAATATTTTCACTTTTTCTATTGACTTGGAGTCTTCGCTAGATTCCATGACCACATTGAGACCTCTATCAATTAAGTCTTTTCTAAAAGGAAGCATTTACATGCTCACCTTTAAATTTCTTATTAGCTCATATCATCACTAAACATTTCAAAAGAAAAAGAGGAATCCAATGTAAATTATGTAATAAACACATATAAAGAAATTAGATTAAAGAAAAATATCATCTCTTAACTTTCTTTTACTAAAGACAGTGCTTGTAAATTTGAAAACATATTATTCCACTAGATTTTATACTTTACAATCGTGAAACTCCAAGGATTGATGGAAATTAAGGAGCAACAAAGACAAATTATTTTGAAAAGTTTTGAAGCAGCAAAGGTTTTTAAATAATTTTCACATTTTCATTCACTTGAGGCCTCGCTAATAGACGGGTGGTTTCCAAATTCCAACAATTGATGGGAAGAAGCAACAAAGGCAATTAAAATTTCCAAAACTCTATTTCAAAAAAAAAAAAAATCCAAAAGTCATTAGAAAGTTTTTAAAATATTTTCACTTTTTCTATTGACTTGGAGTCTTCATTAGATTCCATGACCACATTGAGACCTCTATCAATTAAGTCCTTTCTAAAAGGAAGCATTTACATGCTCACCTTTAAATTTCATATTAGCTCATATCATCACTAAACATTTCAAAAGAAAAAGAGGAATCCAATGTAAATTATGTAATAAACACATATAAAGAAATTAGATTAAAGAAAAATATCATCTCTTAACTTTCTTTTACAAAAGACAGCGTTTGTAAATTTGAAAACATATTATTCCAATAGATTCTATACTTTACAATCGTGAAACTCCAAGGATTGATGGAAATTAAGGAGCAACAAAGACAAATTATTTTGAAAAGTTTTGAAGCAGCAAAGGTTTTTAAATAATTTTCACATTTTCATTCACTTGAGGCCTCGCTAATAGACGGGTGGTTTCCAAATTCCAACAATTGATGGGAAGAAGCAACAAAGGCAATTAAAATTTCCAAAAGTCTATTTCAAAAAAAAAAAATAAATCCAAAAGTCATTAGAAAGTTTTTAAAATATTTTCACTTTTTCTATTGACTTGGAGTCTTCGCTAGATTCCAAGACCACATTGAGACCTCTATCAATTAAGTCTTTTCTAAAAGGATGCATTTACATGCTCACCTTTAAATTTCATATTAGCTCATATCATCACTAAACATTTCAAAAGAAAAAAAGGAATCCAATGTAAATTATGTAATAAACACATATAAAGAAATTAGAATAAAGAAAAATATCATCTCTTAACTTTCTTTTACAAAAGACAGTGCTTGTAGCTTTTCTGTTTGGAAAAAGTGAAAACAGAAAAAAAATAAAGTTTTGGCTTTCTTCTAAAAGAAGAAGCTTTTTCATGTGGAAAAAATAAAAAAATAATTAAAAAAATTAAAGTTTAAAAAGTAAAAAAATAAAGTTCTAGCTTGCTTTTAAAAGAGAAGCTTTTCTGTGTGTGAAAAAACAAAAAAGTAGAAAAAAAAGTCTTAGCTCTCCATGGACATGTTACACACGTTATATAACAAATAATATTATGCATAATTTACAATTGACTAGACTAAATTTGAAATGATGGGCAAATTTGATGTAAAAATTTTGTTGTATTGTTTTGTTTAGGTGTTAACTTAAGCATGTTTAGATTTGTTTTAAAATGGTGATTTCGAAAAGTACTTTTAAAAATAAATATCATATCTATTTTAAAAAGTGATGTTTTTAAAAATCTAAATGCTTTTGTTAAGATTTGTTAAATGTTATTTTCTAAAAATGAAAATGATATATATGGTATTATTTTTAAAAATGAGTAATATTTGTTTGAAGGGAAAAATAATGATATGTTATAAAAACTTGTTTTAAAAATGGTGGAAAACGTAAAAAAAAGTTATTTATTTTATTTTATTTTTTAACTTTTAAGTAATAAATGTTACAAAATAGTTTGCCATGCATCTCCAAAAATACATTACAAAAAAATAAAAAGACCAAACACAAACACACACGTATGTGTGTGTATATATATATATATATATTTGTTTTTAAAAGTGAAAAATCATTTTCAAAAGTGATCCAAACACAACCTTAATTATTCTATATTACTATTTATAATCAAGTGTCAGTCTTGTCCTCTAGCCAAATTCATATAATTAATTTTTGATTTTCCTACCCACTCTTTGAAGTTTTAAGTAGACTCTCATTCTTTAAACAAGCCTAATCAAGGTTAAAATAGGTTATTTGGGGCTTAGGCCAAAATTTTAAAACTTGATCTTTATATTCAACATGAAAAAAAAAAAATACTAAATTTATTTTGTTCTATAAAAGTTTTTTAAGATAAAAAACAATTGATCAAGTTTCGTATTCTGAATTTTTAATAACAGTTCTTCTACACATAATATAGCTAAAAATTTATATCACCATTCATATTTTTATTAGACCTTTATACTATAAAAACTAGTAGCAAAGAAGAAAGTAATTTAGTTTGTCATAAATAAACTCAAAACATAATAATAAAGCAAGAGATATACAATATTTTGTTTTTTTATTATTATTTATGCAATCTTTAAGCAGTATATCTCACTCACTCTCTCTCTTTTTTTAACAGAGCTTTTTTTTTTTTTTGGAAAAAATAGAGTATTTGTTCATAAAAACAATCAACAGTTTTTTTTTATTTTTGGGAGAGTTTGGTAAGAAATAGAAAAATGGCAGAGTTTTTATCATTAATAATTTATCACACTTGATCTCAAAATTTAAAAATACATTACGTAAATATCTTTGGAATTAGGAATTATTTAATTTACTAGTGTTTGATGGCATTGTTGTGAGAATCACCAAGGTGAGCATAGCTAATTACACTTTTTCGTTGGCTTGGAGTCTTCGAGGGCCACAGTGGAACCTGTGAAACTTTGAGACAAAGAAATTATCTAGGAAATTAGGTACCTACTTTCCAAATTCTAATCCTACTAGATGGGTGATTTTGAATGGATAGTGAAATTCATTGAGACACTGTAAATACCACACTATAAAAGTCCAAATTATAAAAAGTAACTTACTTAGAGGATATCAAAGCATTAGACTGAATATTCTTTTTCTTTCTAATTGGGAAATTTGTTGAACTACATGATTACACAAAAATTTAAGTAAAATGTTTTACAATAACAAAAAATTGAATTCTTGTGAAGATTCTTTCAGTATCTCGAACAATCCTATTAGAAAATTTGAGAAAAGTTTACTTATATTTTATATCATGAAAAGATGAAGTTATTCAAAAAAACTAGAGAATTTGATTTTCGAATGGCAATTTACTTCAATCAATCCAACTTTAATTTTCATTCATTCTCAGTTAAGCTTTAATGCATGCCTGCAATATTTTAAGGCTACTCAAAACTAAATTTGAGTAAAAGCTCCCACAAAAGGATTGCTCTTAAATTTAAGTGCCTAATTTTAATTTCAACTTTAATTTTGATTCATTTTCAGTTATAAAGCTATCAATTTTGCAGCATAATCCAAGTCCATGGCCATCGCAGGACTTGATACAATCATGACCATTACTTTTGTAAAAATCTTTTTCCTGCTTTAATCAAAATTCAATATACGTGGTAGAGAATATTTTACATTTCTTGATAAGTGAAACAGATAAAATTAGTTCATTGTCAAGCAATTTTATATTAAATATTGAAACCAACACATAACTATATTCATGTGGAAGACGTGATAAGATTTGCGTATGTTGACATAAATATTATTTTTTTAATCAGACATTTTGGAGTCTTCTCTAGCTTGTCACGTTGAAATGTAATAGCAACATAATGACTTTGAATGCAAACAGAGTGACAGATCAAAGAAATTTCCTGTAACTCAAGAGTAATGCCGTATTCCAATTAGCTATTTTTCAGAAACAGAGTACAGCCTCCTTAATTGACTTATAAAGGCTTTTGCTTAGTTGGGAGCCAATTACATGAGGCCCCGTAAGTCTTTAATTGACTTAAAAAGTCTTTTCTTAATTGACTTAAAAAGTTTTTAATTGACTTAAAAAGTCCTTTCTTAGTGGCACCAATTACGTGAGGCCCGTACAGGCCCGTAGCAAGTAAACATCATTGAAATTTTGATAAAAAAACAAAGTATGACTTTGAATGCAAACAAAGTGATCATCAAAGAAATTTCCTGCAACTCAGTCTGGTTATATTCCAAATGGCTAGCTATTTTTCCAAACTGGATTACTTCATGTCCAAGCTTATCAGATAGTGATAAATTAAGTAACAGAAAAGGGTCTTGAATTTAACTATATCACAAAAGCTAGGTCATAATTGAATGTTTACTCTTACCTTATAAACTAATATAAATTCATTTATTCAAATAATGTGAGACTATCTACATTAAAAAATTAAAACTTAATAGACACCATTGCTTTTTCTTTTTGGAATTGTTCCTGTACAATTTAAGGTGAGGAGTCCATCAATTTTATTAATGTTTTATTTTTAATTAGTTTCCTTAAACAATTGAATTACAGTTGATTAATTGATATTAACTATATTAAAATGTTATCAAAACTGTATGGCAGTATGTTCAAGGAGTTTCCACGGAATCTGTTGCCAAATCAAATTGATAAGATTGGAGGGGCTGGGGATATTAGACTGAGGGAATCTTGTCCTACATTTATCAAAGACGAGTATTATAGCAAAAATACTCTGTTTCGAAAACAGAGGACAGGTCTCTGTTCTCTCATTTCACTAAGCAGTATTAACAATAGAAGTGTCAGAATTTTCTCTTTGATTGACACAAAAAGTTTGGGAGCCAAAGTGAAGTCTGTAGCAAGCATTTAAATTTTTGTACAAGACCAATCCAGGAATCAATTTCCTGCAGCTTTCATGGAGAAAAACTGAGGATCCTACGTTCCAAGCTATACAAAACAATAGACTTTGAAATTGTTGATGCAACTCTAGGAAATTTCCTGCAACTCTAGGAAGGAATAAATGGACATCTTTACTTTTGCTTTTTAACATTTGTGTAACTAAAATAAGGACTCTAATCATTTATTATTTATTTTATTTATTACTTTTTAAAATCCGCATGATAGCATGACATTAAAACTAAATCATAATAGCTAAAAAAAAAAAAAAAAAACCTTCTTTTTTGTTTTTTTTTTTTTCAAATGGGGACATCAAAACGCGAAACAATTTCTTGGTTTTTTAAATTGTATCTTCAAATACTCTGATTCAGAAACAGAGTACAGTTCTCCTTAATTGACTTCAAAAGTCTTTTGCATGGTTGGGAGCCAAAATGAGGCCTGTAGCAGGTAAACATCATTGAAATGAAAAAACAATCAAGGAAATTAATTTCCTGTTGCTTTCACGGACAAAAACTGAGATTCCTATTCATTTAAATTTTGATGCAACAAAGTGATTATCAACGAAATTTCCTACAACTCGAAAAAAGAAAAATGCAAGTCTCTATTTTGCTTTTTTGACTTTTGCTTGTATAATTAAAATGAGGAGTCCATCAATTTATTTATTTACTTTAATTGTTACTTTTTAAAATTAATTATCTTCCTTAAATAATAACATTACAACCAAATTATCCATATATTCTATATTATATTTATAATCAAGTGTCGGTCTTCTCCTCTAGCCATATTCATATCATTAATTTTTTATTTTCCTACCCACTCTTTAATGTTTTAAGTAGAGTACTCTCATTCTCCAAACAAGCCTAATGAAGGTTATTTGGGGTTTATGCCAAAATTTTAAAACTCAGTCTTTTATATTCAACATGAAAAATCAAATAAAAATTATTGAATTTGTTTTGTTCTTTAAAAGTATTTTGAGATAAAAAAACAATTTATCAAATTTTGTATTCTGAATTTTTAATAAAAGTTTTTCTATACATAATATAGCTAAAAATTGATTTCACCATTTATATTTTTATTAGACCTTTATACTATGAAAACTAGTAGCGAACAAGAAAGTAATTAAGTTTGTCATAAATAAACTCAAAACATAATAACAAAGCAAGAGATATACAATATTTTGTTTTTTATTATTATTTATGCAATCTTTAAGCAGTATATCCTACTTACTCTCTCTCTCTCTCTCTCTTTAATAGAGCTTTTTTTTTTTTTTTTTTGAAAAAATAGAGTATTTGTTCATAAAAGCAATCAACAGTTTTTTTTTTTTTTTGGAGAGTTTGGTAAGAAATAGAAAAATGGCAGAGTTTTTATCATTAATAATTTATCATACTTGATCTCAAAATTTAAAAAATACAATACTTAAATATCTTTGAAATTAGGAATTATTTAATTTATTAGTGTTTGATTACATTATTGTGAGAATCACCAAGCGTGAACATAGCTAATTGCACTTTTCCATTGACTTGGAGTCTTCCAAGGCCCCAGTGGGACAACTTTGATACAAAGAAATTGTCAAGGAAATTAGTTACCTACTTTCCAAATTCTAAGCCTACTAGATACGTGATTTTGAATGGTTGGTGAGATTCATTGAGAATCTATAAATGCCACACTAGTATTACAAGCTTCTCTCATCCACATTTTCCATTCTTATTATTTCAAATACAGATTCCATTGCAATGAAACCAAACATTATCAGTGTTGTTTCTTCCTTTCTCTTCTTTCAGTTACTTTCCTTTGCAACCGTCAATATTAGTTTCTGCAGTGCAAACACTTATGTTGGTTGCATCCAGAGTGAGAGGGAAGCGCTTTTACGATTCAAGCAAGATCTCACAGATCCTTCCAATCGGCTTGCTTCTTGGTTTGGGGATGGAGATTGTTGTAAATGGGTTGGTGTTGTCTGTGACAACTTCACAGGCCATGTCCTTCAACTCAACCTTCGAAATCCTCATTTGTACTTAATTTTTGAAGCAGAATATGAAGCTTATGGTAGCTCAGCGTTAGGAGGTAAGATAAATCCATCTTTGCTTGATTTGAAGGATTTGATTCACTTGGACTTGAGCGATAATGATTTTGAAGGAATTCAAATTCCTGGACTTCTTGGTTCTATGGAGAATTTAAGATATCTTAATCTCTCTGGAGCTGGATTTGGGGGAATGATTCCTCAACAACTTGGAAATCTTTCCAACCTTCAGTACCTTGATCTTAGTTATTCTTATGAGTTATATGTTGAGAATTTAATGTGGATATCTAGTCTTTCTTTGTTGAAACACCTTGATTTGAGTGGTATAAATCTCAATAAAACCTCTAATCAGTGGTTGTTAAAGATCAATTCACTCTCCTTTTTAGAAATACTACGATTGTCATGGTGTAAACTTCAACACTTTCCCCGAATATCAATTGCCAATTTTTCGTCTCTTACCACCCTTGATCTTTCCAACAACAATTTTGATAACTTCTTCATTCCAAGTTGGGTTTTTGATCTTAATCACTTAGTTTTTCTTGATATGAGTTTGAATTATTTTCGAGGTCCAATTCCCAATGGACTTGAAAACTTGACTTCTCTTAGACATCTTGATTTATCAGATAATAATTTTAATTCCTCAATACCTTGTTGGTTGTCTAGAATTAGTCATCTTGAGTACCTTTCTCTTTCAAATAATGACTTGCAAGGTTCTATTTCTAATTCTCTTGGGAACCTAACTTCCATCAGGACGCTTGATATGTCAAAAAACAGACTTGAAGGGAGAATTCCAACATCATTTGGAAGACTTTGCAACTTGAGGTCAATCTCCATGTCATTTCTAGATTTGAATTCAAATATCTCTGAAGTCTTAGATATCTTCTCAGGATGTGTTTCAGCTACATTAGAGTCTTTTGATCTAAGCAATTGTCAATTATTTGGGCATTTGACAGATCAAATTGGAAGATTTGAAAATCTAAAAACTCTTCATCTATATAACAACTCCATTTATGGTCCCATTCCATTATCGTTATCGGAACTTTTATCCTTGCAAAGCCTAGATCTATCTTATAACAAATTGAATGGAACCCTTTCCCAAATTCACTTTAATAATCTCACAAGACTTGTTCAACTTAGTCTTGCTGAAAACTCACGAGTTGTAGTGAAAGTGAATTCTGAGTGGGTTCCTCCATTTCAACTTAGTACTTTAAATTTGAGATCTTGTCACGTGGGACCTCACTTTCCATCATGGCTTCATTCACAAAAGAGTTTATTTTGTTTAGACATATCCAATAGTGGAATTTCTGATGTCATTCCCAATTGGTTTTGGAAATCACTTTCTCAGTTTTATCAATTAAATATCTCCCACAACCAAATCCATCAGAAGATTCCAAATCTTACCAATGCGGGTGTAATTTACTTCCTTGACTTGAGTTCAAACAAATTCTTTGGTCCATTACCTCAGATATCCTTTAATGTGGAAAAGATAGATCTTTCTAGTAATGCTTTTTCTGGATCCATTCTCCAGTTCTTGTGTTATGGAGTGAATAAGTCAAGGGCCACACATGCTCTCAACCTCGAGAACAATTCTTTGTCCGGAGAACTGCCAGATTGTGGTTGGATGAATTGGCAAAATTTATATCTCTTGAATTTAGGTAACAATAAATTTTCTGGTAAACTTCCTACCTCTATAGGAAATTTAACCATCTTATTTCACTGACCTTCGCAAAAATAACTTCTCCGGAGTAATACCGGTTGAGGCACTTGAAAACTGTACATACTTACAGGCTATTGGATGCGTCTGAAAATCGGTTTGTCGGAAACGTTCTCAAATGGATAGGAGAAAGATTTTCAAGCATGATGATTCTCAAGTTCCGCTCAAATAACTTACATGGTTTTCTACCAGCAGAACTTTGTCGTCTATCATCTCTACAGATCTTGGACCTTGCTGATAACCATCTCTTTGGTAATATACCAAGTTGTATTAATAACTTCAGCGCTATGTGACTGGATATGTGGATCATTTCTCTAGCTCGGGAACAACAAACTTCGGCGAACATTCTTTGCTTGTGAGGAAAGGGATAGCTTATTGGTATTCCACCATTCTTAATTTGGTAAGAGTCATAGACCTTTCCAACAATGATTTTTCAGGAGATATTCCAAGAGAAATAACAAGTCTGAAAGCGTTATGGTGGTTGAATCTGTCACATAACTCATTAACCGGAAGAATTCCTGAGACTATAGGTGCTATGGGACAGATAGAGTCCATTGATCTTTCTGCAAACCAACTTTGTGGTGAAATCCCGCCGAGTATATCAAACTTGACAATGTTGAGCTCCTTGAACTTATCCAACAATAAGTTGACTGGAAGAATTCCTTCGGGCACTCAACTGCAGGGCTTTGATCCATCCTGTTTTACTGGCAATGATCTCCATGGATGTCCACTTCCTAAAGATTGTAAGTCTGTTCAAACACCAAGCCACCAAAGCGGTCGAGGAAAAGATGGTAATAAACATGAAGTGGATTGGTTTTACATAAACTTGGTCCTTGGATTTGTGTTGGGCTTCTGGGGCTTTATAGGTCCTTTGCTTATCAACAGAAGATGGAGGTGTACATACTCTGGTTTCTTGGATGGTCTCGGAGATAAAATTTATTTCATTGTAAAAAAATGTTGGTAGTGTTTTTATTTTTCCTCTTTTCTGTAATTTTACTTTTATTGAAGTGTGTACATTAAATGGGATGGTTTGTTTCCATCAAATATGTTTGCATCCGGAGATTATCTAACTTTTGGGTTCACTACTAATTACAAAACAATAAATTAATTATGAATTGTATGTGCAAGAGACCAAATTTGACGTATATGTACTTTAATCTTGCATCTATCCATAAATTTGTAATTGCTGAAAAGATATCCCTACAACACAACAGTGAAACTCTTTCGATTTGGTACAACATAACATTCTACTATAACATGTCAAGGGAAGGGTAACTTTATTAGTTCTTCAATAGATCAATGAATTCACTCTCAAAGAATTTTATGAAATAAGATGTGTCGTTTTTCTGTGATTTGTATTCCTAAAAATTGACATATCCCGTAACTTGAGCATGCTGCACAATTTCCTGAAAGTTCACAAAAAATTATCTATCAAAACCGGAAGACTAACTGAGATTACAAATAAAACCAGAAGGCTAAGTGAGATATTTTTATGTTTCCTTTTAGTGTGTTTTTTGAGGCCTTCATTAAGTTCTTGTCTGACATACCCAACAATGCAGAGTGAAGTTGACGGTGTCGATACGGCATAGCTCCTTTTTCTGAAAAGTGACAAGACAGTTATATGCGATGATACATGATTAGCCAAAATTAACATTCCATAGTTGTAAATTAGAATAATATCAAATGTTGCGTGATCATGTGGACAATTACATTTCCAACCTCTACGCTGGAACAAAGATTGTGTTGCATAATGTTTGATTTACAAACGAGAATACAAACAGCCACACTTACAAATTGAACACAAACACAAAACAGCAATGGTATTTATGGAGAGCAATTAGAGAAAATAAAAAAATAAAAAAAAATCAAACAAATGATGAAAGCAAGAGCAGGTAAATGAACAAAGGTTATTACCATCACATCCTGCAATCCCTACATTTTCAGTAGCACCAAACCTATAATGCTAATAATGGATGCCAGTTCTGAATTCTAATCTGCTTTGCTCAAGGTTGCTTTCTTTCATAACCAATAGAAAATCTTACAAAGAATCCTTACATCAGCAAGATCCAAGCGTTCAAAACCATCACTTTCTTAATACACAATTTTACAAAATTTCTAATTTATAATTGCATAAAGACAGAACAGGGAAAATGGTAAAACAAAAAATGGGCATCATAAAGGAACTGTTAATAATAGTCTGTGAGTAATGCAGCATATTCAAGTGATACAGATTCTACTACTTCCTGGAGTTAAGTGACTTGGTAGCTTTTGAAGCCAGAGCTATGGCCTTGGCACTTGTATTTCCCATCATCCACTCTCTCTCTGCACGCCGCTGATGTTGCCTTGCATTCTTTGCTCGTTTTGGTGCCAGTCGTGTGTCTCTTTCTACGTAGGCAAGTCTAAATCTTTCGGCAACGGGCAATTCGTTTGGGTTCACAAGTGATTGAGACGTGGTTTTTGTAGTTAACCCACATACTGCCCACGTTTGGGGATCGACATCCTTGACAAAGGGATCATCCAATGTGATATATGGGAATGCTTCCCAGGGAACTTCGAATCCTCTGAATCTGAAAGGTGATGGCTTCGGATTTACTATTATACGTGGGCACTCGGTCGATAACATCTCCAAGAAATCTTTATCAATGCTTGGCTACAAAACAGAGTGACTGAGTTAAAAAGAAAGGAAAACATCATAGAGGAAGGCACAAAAAAAAAAAAGTGAAAGACTTAACGAGTATCCGATCAACAATTTCTTCGCATCACATGATAGTCAAAATATATTGTTTTCTTAACGACTTTTCAGTAGGAAAGTATTCAAAGGTGAAAAAATTTCACACCACTATATTAACCTCATGTAAAATATATAACAAATCTACATACCCATACAAACCAGCGCAATGACTGTGAACCAACACCAATCTCTGTGGTATCAAGTTCCTCCCAGGACTCTCCCTCCACATCATTCAGCTTCGGTTTCAATATACCCAAGCAACTGCGTGCTGTGTGGTTACTCCTTGGGCTCCCTCTGCAACACTAAATTTGGTTCATTACCTGTTGTAAAATTTATATCCTAGTCAAAACTTAATATCAAAACTGATAAAATCCACATGAGAGCTTAGGTATCACTCACAGTAGATGATGACATAGAAAGTTCAAGGATTAGAAAACTAAAAATCATTCGTTTGATCAAGAAGCTAAAATCATTCGTTTGATCAAGAAGTCTCATTTTCACATCTTATGGAAATAAAACGAAGTTATGAAGCGCAAATTAGCAGTAAAGCTGAAGCACAAAAAATGAATGTTCGTTAAAAAATTTCTTAACTTTCATAACATGCCAACAGGGTATTATTACTTAGTTTTCAATTCTTAACGAACTCTCTCGAATTGATCTCTTACCTATATAATGCAATGCCATGTTCATAATGTCAAGTAATGCATGTAAAAAGATATCCAGAAGCAGGATGACTGAAAGTGAAAAAAGATGAAGATTTTTTATGTTAAAGTATATGCACCGTCACGTTCTATTTTTTATCATATCAAATTGTTATAAAGTCTTAAAGTTGTGGGAATTAAAGGCAGCTGCATATCCAAGAGTTCATAATTAGAACCCAAAATGTTTATTATGTTCTGGAACAGTACCCGCATCTCAATGTCTCCAAGGACTGGCAGTGCTGCACAAGTTCAGAAACGCCAGTAGCAGTAATTTTGTCACATCGGCTGCACTAAAACTGTGTCAATACAGCTGAAGATTTTCCCAAATGGAATTTTCTTAGAACAGTAATGCATTTGACAATTATTATAAGAAATGTAATTGATTGACAACAATTAAGAAAGAAAATAAAATAGATATCAATCATCAATTAGTTCTCGTGGAACTTCAACAATGCAAAACGATTATGAAGTATACATGAAAAGATTTTAGGAGTATGGTCATTTGGGATCCACCAATCTATATTAGTCATTGATCAAAACAATGTGATAAAAGCTTAACTGTTTCATAGTGCTACAACATTGTAACATTAATACCTTGTTCCCTGGCTAACCTGATTTAAAATAAGTGAAGAAAAATGGATTTTGTACCTTATATCTACCGCTCTCAGAGATTTGCACCTCTTGGCCACCAACTCTAAACCAGAATCAGAAACATCTGAACCAGAAATGTCAAGAATTTCCCAGGAGCTATCAGATAGTGATACGATAACATCGTCATTTAGTAACTTCCTCCTGCGAGCAATTGCAGCTAAAGCAATCTGTCACACAATGATGCGGGTTTAAATGTTACAAAAAACAAAAAATATATTTCTCAAGCGAAAGTTTAGTCTATGGAGATCAAATATGAACACTGAAAAGAACCCACTCAATCTCATTACAGAGTAAAGAACGAAGCAATATATACAAATCTAGAAAAAGCAACACAAAACTTCTGTCAATCAGACAACCTTAATATCAGCTGGAAAGTTGACTGCAATCTCACCCAAATCTACAATGATGTCCTCCAAATGTTTCCCAACAACACCGAGACACAAGGCAAGTAAACTTGCGGGATTTTCCTTCTCACAAGGTACTCCTGTAACTGACACAACTCAACAAATAAGTTACCAAATTTACACCCACACTACCAGAATACGCATGGCAAAAACAATATCATACCTTATTGTTTGCACATTCTAAAATCAATCAAGTAAATCTATACTTTCATTACATTATCCACACTAAAACTTAAATATAAATGCTATTCAAGAAGCTAAACCCTAATGCAAAAATTGATTTCAGAAAAGCCCTAACTAATAGAAATTACAAAAAAGAACTTCAATGAAGCTTAATTTCTAGTTTCTAGTAAGAACGATAACGAAAATGAACACAGATTTTATCAATTTTTATCATCTGGGTACTTTTCCTTCACTTTCTCAGCAACCAAACAAACCATATTATTCACTAACATGACAAAATCACATGTAAAAACATACGAAAAAAACATCAATTTCTGTCTTTAACCTTCAATGTTGATTTCCACAATAACAAAGCTATTTGATTGAAGTCAACAAACAACCCAAACACACATAAATGCATACATACACATACAATTTAAGTCTAAATGCTATTCGAGAAGCGAAACCCTAACGTGTATTATGAGAAGGCACCAAGGAACTTTAATCAAGCTGAATCCATAGTTTCTAGTAAGAACGAAAAAGACAACGTATTCATATCAAATTTTCATCATCTGGGTAATTTCCTTCAATACAAATCACATATAAGAAACACAGAAAAAGCATCAATTTCCTATCTTTAACCTCCAATAGAAATCCCTACAATAACAATGCTATCAAATTGGAGTCAATAAACACATATACGTATACATACATACATACATACAATTAAACTCAAAATGCTATTCGAGAAGCTAAACCCTATCGTGTAATTTCATTTCGAAAAAGCCCCTGAATCCATAGTTTCCAATAAGAACCAAAACCAGAACATATTCATATCAAATTTTTATCATCTGGGTAATTTTTCTTCACTTTCTCACCCGCCAAACAGACCATACTATTCACTAACAAGACAAAATAACAAATAAAATTAAAAACACATCGAAACCATCAATTTCCCATCTTGAACCTCCAATACAGATTTCCTACAACAACAACCCATTCCATTGAAGTCAATAGATACACTCTAACCTCATAAAACCAAATAAAGTTTCAATTTTTTTCAATACATATAATTATAAAAAATATAGAGAGAGAGAGAGAGAGAGAGAGAGAGAGAGAGAGAGAGAGAGAGAGGAGAGTTACTAGGAATCAAATGGAGTTTCTGCAAAGAAGCTGTGACGTTTCTACTAGCTTTGTTTTTTTCAATCAAATTAGGAGAAACTTCGTTTTTGCTACTTGCCTTGTTTTTGTCCATCAAATTCAAAGACACCCCGCAAAATTTTTACGTGATTTAATGTGAAAGATCAGATTTTTATGGTGTGATTCGAATTCCGGACATGAATAAACAAGAATTTGGTGCATTTTAAAGAGGCAGGAGAGGTTTAAAAAAAAAAGGGCAAATTACACTAAAGTACCCAGACCTATTGAATTATTACAGTCATAATGCGAGTTTTATCTAAATTACACATAAATACCTTTGACCTGGTTTGACTAACAATCCATTAACTGGTAAATTAACATCTCAAGGGTAAATTCGTCTTTTTATATATCAAATAATATTATTTAAACAAAATCTTTCTTTCTCTCTAAAAAACAAAATCTCTCTCTCTCATTCTTTTTTTTTTTTTTTTTTTCTTCTTCTTCTTCTTCTTCTTCTTTTTCTGTTATTCTTCTTCTCTGGGTTCCAATGGAACCCAGATCTGGGTTTGATTGGAACCCAGTTTCTGGGTTCCAATCGAACTGTCATCTTCTGTTCTTGTTTTTTTTTCCTTTTTTGCGTGGTGGTGGTTGGTTGCTGGTGGTGTTAGTTTGCTGTTTGGGTGCTATATTGATTTGAGGGTGGTTGTGGTGGCAAGTCAATTGAGATGACTTGGTTTTTGATATATAAAAGAAGAAGAAGAAGAGAAGAAGAAGAACAGAGAGATATCGAGAAAGGGAGAGAGAAATTTGACATATAAAAATACCATTTTGCCCTTAGGACGTTTATTTTGTCGTTGATGGACTGTTAGTCAAACTCAGTCAAGGGTATCTTTGTGTAATTTAGTCTAAACTCGTATTATTATTGTAATAACACAATAGGTCGAGGTACTTTAGTGTAATTTTTCCAAAAAAAAAGGGTCGGGGAGGCTTTTGTGAATTTACCAAAATCTCCTTGAGGTCTTACCAGAAAAAAGAGATTATTTATTTTTATGAGGAAACTTCATTTTAGTCCCTAAGGTTTCACGAAATATCAAAATTTTAAACATCTATTGGAAACAGCTCTTTTAATCCCTAACTTTTCCAAAACTCTTCAAAATAGTCCAAACCGTTAGTCAACTAATGGTCAAACCAAACAAAAAAATTCAAAAGACTTAATTACCCTCATCACTTAAAATAACCGTTTTGCCCCCAATGAAATCACAATATTATATATTTTTCATCCAATAAAAAATCGACACGTGTATATAATTATTATTTTTTTAAATATGATCATTTTTTTAATTAAATAAGAATAAAAAAAAAAACAAATGGCAGAAAAATATTTTTCTTTTCATTCTCTCGTCCCTGAGATTGCAAGAAAAAAAAAAAAAAACCAATGACCGGGGCAACGATCGATGATCTGGTGCGTCGATCTGGTTCGATCGATGCACCAGATTGACGCACCAGATCTGGTGATGATCTGGTTCGAACCAGATCGTCGCACTTTCAGATCTGGTGAAGATCTGGTTCGTCGCACCAGATCTGGTGCAACGATCTGGTTCGTCGCACTAGATCGACTGTCGATCTGGTGCGACGAACAAGATCGACAGACGATCTGGTGTCGCACCACTGTCGATCTGGTGCGACGAACCAGATCGACAGACGATCAAGTGCGACAATGGTTGCACCAGATCGACAGTCGATCTAGTGTTGCACCAAGTGCGATGATCGTTGCACCACTGTCGATCTGGTGCGACGAACCAGATCGACAGACGGTCTGGTGCGACGATCGTCGCATCATCGCACCAGATCGACAGATCGTCTGTCGATCTGGGCGACGATGTGTGACGAACTGGTTCGTCGCACCAGATCGTCACCAGATCGACGATCTGGTGCGAACCAGGTCGACACACCAGATCGACCTGGTTCACACCCAGATTGTCGATTTGGTTGATCAACGATCTGGTTCACACCAGATCGTCGATCAGATGGTGCCAACCAGATCGACGATCTAGTTCGAACCAGATCGACGAACTAGATTGTTTGGATTTTTGGGTGTGATTGTACGGTGACTGTTGTTTTTTTTTTATTGTTTTGGTGATGAAGAAGAGTTTTTGTTTGTGTTGATATTCATGATTCAGGACTGGATTTGTGTTGATGATGAAGGTTGATGATGAATGGTTATTTTGTTAGTGAAGAAAATAATTTTTTTTTAAAATTAAGTTATTTATTAAAATCTTTTTATTTATCAATTTTTTAAATATTTGAAAAACATAACCGTACACATGTCGTGTCATGACGTTAACATTTCATACGAAAAGACCATCTTGCCCTTCTTATCAAAACTATCTGTCACTGTTGACCGTTAGTTGACCGACGGTTTGGACTATTTTGAAGAGTTTTGGAAAAGTTAGGGATTAAAAGAGCTGTTTCCGATAGATGTTTAAAATTTTGATATTTCACGAAACCTCGAGGACTAAAATGAAGTTTCCCCTATTTTTATAGATAGAATAATGACAATTTTTGGTATTTAAAAATTAAACTTGGTTTTGTTTTAAAAATTCATTAACATCCTAAGGTTGGATTTTTCTTTTGAAAATTACCCTCTAACTTCGGGTTTTTCATAAACAGTCCACATGTTTAACCAAAGTTTAAAACGACAAAGTTGGATGTTTCCCAAATAAAAAAAAAAAACCTATAAAGTTGGAATACACCTATTACTGATTGAATAATGTACGTTTTTCCCTTCTTATATAACGGAAGATTCATGACTCAACTTTCATCCACATGTATTTTTATAATTGAACTGTTTCATGTTTAATTTTGAAGCTTAAAATCTGATATATAATTTCAATATGTCATAACAAATCTTTGATACAATAATCAAGGCATCATCTTTACTATAGTGACACTCTTGTATAAAATTTCCCTTTCTTTATATATATATATATAAGAGAAATCAGAGAGTTATTATTTTTTTAAGGAAAAATAATAAAACAAAGCTTTAGAGGTTTTTTTTTTTAGAGGAAGCTTTAGAGGTTTTAGACAATATAATAATATCATAAAGAACTATTGAAAAATCTCTGAAAATTTATCTTATTATAATCGAAACCACTTTTCCTTTTTGTAATAATGACCTCTTCTGCACTAACGGTTTGATAACGTTATTCATTTGAAATGATAAAAAGATGACAAAATAAAGTAAAAGACAAGAATATCCCTAACTAACTAATTAAAAATAATTTTTTAATTATAAAATAATTAAAAATTAAAAAAAATAAAAAATAAAATCTGCATCGTCCATCATGTGGATGGACAGTGGTGATTAATTTTAAAAAACCAATTTTTTTTTTTAAAAATCTTTTATATTTTTAAAAATAAAAAAAAAAATTAAGAAGAATGGATGGAGATCCAATTTGGAGAGATTGGATCTCCATTTATAAAGCCAACCAGACCCGACCTATGGGTTTCAACTCCTTCTTCCCCCAATCCATCATCATCTCTCTACCCTCTCTCTTCTTCTTTTTCTCCTTCTTCTCCTTCTTTTTCTTCGTCTTCTTCACCAATCAACAAGTTGCTCAGTTGCCCAGATGCCTAGATCGATGTTTGGGTACTGCGCTTCTTGGTTTTTAGATCGAAACCTAATTGTCAATTCCAGTGGAAACCCAGATTGATGTCTAGGTTTCAATCCGGAAACCTAGACACCAGTCTAGTTCAAAGATGGAACCAGATCATCGCCCATCGGTGAGAGTTTGGTTCTAACTTGGAATAGATTTGGTTAAGTAACCAGATCGGTGACGATTTGATATTATCATCGATCTAGTATCCTCCATCTTTTTTCCCTCTCTATGCTCTCATCAGGACTATTATTGTGTGTGCTTTTAATTGATGATGATGACAGTGGTTTTTTATGAAGTTGACATTTAGTTTTTGTTTATGTTAATGATTGATGATGATAGACTTTTGTTTGTATTGATGAACCATTTGTTTGTGTTGACGATGGATGAATATGGAAGTGATTTTTGTTTGTTGATGATTGATGTTGTATCCCTATTTATGTTAAATAATTTGCGTTGATGATGTTCATCAACAGATGTTGAAAATGATAGTATTGAACTAATCTTGGTTTTCACTATTATTTTCAAATTTTCTTTTTCAATTTTTCAATTTTTTCCCTAATTAATTATAACCATCCATTTTTTAGATGAACGGTTTAGATTAATTTAAAAAAATTTTAAATTATTTGTATAATTAAAATTTATTTTTTAAAATTTTAAAATTATTTGTTTTTTAAAATATTTTTAAGTTTTAAATTTTTAAATTATTCCAAATAATTTATTAATGTTAATTAATTAATATAATTTTTAAAAGAAAAATAAAAATAAGAGAAAACGATCAAAACATCTTCACTACAGTTAACTCTCACAGTCAAGTATGATCAAACTGTTAGTACAGGAGATGTGATTGTTACAAAAAGTAAAAGTGGTTTTCGATCTTAAGAAGATATATGTCTAGAGGTTTCTCGGTAATTTTTTAAATAATATCAATATAGAAACAATAGGGGCATTTTGGTAAAGTCGCAAACAGACAGTCCCTCTCCTCACGCTTAAAAGTTAAAATTCAAGAATTCAAGAGACCGGCCTTTTCTTCGCCACCACCACAAGGTCCACAACCACCAACAAAAACCGGCGTGGGACGTCGTTTTGAAAGAAAAATGGTGAAGAGCATACAAGGGGAGAAGAAGCTGCCATCAGATTTAACCTCCGTGATTGATCTGCTGGAACGCCATTGCTTAGCTCCCGATGGCTCTCTCATCTCCAAATCCTCCTTCAACGATCTCCAACTCGTACTCTCCCTCTCTCTCTCCCTCTCTCTTCATTTTTTCTTATAAAAGTCCAGTCTTGCATTATATTTCAATTATTTTAACAGGCAAGAGAGGAAATGTCCAGAGAGAGACTCCGCTACTTAGAAGCCATGGTACTTTTTGTTGAATTGTTAGTGTGTGTGTGTGTGTGTGTGTGGGGTTGTTGAGAAGGGTATTGCGTTTTGATTGTTGTTGTTGTGACATTGTAGGCCATTTATAGTGAAGCAATTGCGATGGTGGAAGGCTATCAGCAGGCTGTTTCAGTTGCTAATCTTGGAGGCATTCGTGATGTTCAACCACTCTTTTCCCAGTTTGGTTTAAACAACTCTCCTCAGGTGAATTTGGATTATGTTCACTGTCACGCAATTCAGACACAAATAATAAAGTACGAAGAAGAGAATTATAGTAATTTGTAAAAAGGTTACAGTAATTATTTATATCAAACTCTAATCCCGAAAGTACCTATACAAATTACATACTGTATTGTATCTTCAATGAATTCAGGTCCAGACCTATCAGCCTGTCCCCTCCGTTCCATCAACTAGCCTCATATATTACATATAATCAACATTCAGGTAGTTGTCATGTGTATGAATAACTGTTTTTGATAATGTAGATTCAGTATGAGTTGTTTTGATTGATGAATTATTAAGTTATATGAAATTATGCATTTTAGGTTTATGAGAGTCTAGAGCACCGGTTGGTTGTTGCGGAAGCAGCACAGAAATTGAGGCTGCCACTAACGTCAAAAGACGGTGAAATTGTTGAGGAGGAAATTGAGAAATGGAATGCGTTATCACGTACTTCGCTTGATAGTACGACTACCAATGTAACAAACAGCTCAAGTTCTAACTCTATGAGCAGCACGTCAGTTGCAAACAGTGGCCTTAATGCTGCTGATGCCGACCCTGGGGTTGGTGGTGTTCCTAATCGTTTTCTTGGCATAACACCTGCTTATTTGTGGCAGACTCAGCTCCGACAAACACCGTTATCAATGGTATATATGATAAGCACCGCCAGTTATTTAATATGAAATTTTTAGTTGGTTTATATTATTTGCAAAAATGTTAGTAGCTTGTCAGGGTATTTTGGATTTATTATTTTCTTATGTTCTTGTTATTATGAAGTTTAATATGGAACATGGAACGTCTTGTAGGATATGGCAGAATACCAGAATTCTGTTTCTAGTGAGATTGAAGCTCGTCTAAAAGCTAAATGTGAAAAGTTAGCTGATGCCTTCATTGATGACATTGGTAGTCTCATGTAATCCGGCTGTTCGCCTGCTCTTTTCTTTTCGTCTTTATTTAACTTCTAATTATTTCAATGACATATATTGTGTTTTTGTTATTTGCGTTCCTTCGTATAGGGGTGGGCACGGTTCGGTTCGGTTCGGTTTTTTCCAAAACCGAACCGAACCGAAAATTTCGGTTTTTTATTTTTTTGAACCGAACCGAACCGAATAAATCACATGAACCGAACCGAACCGAACCGATTTCATTCGGTTCGGTTCGGTTCGGTTCGGTTCATTCGGTTTTGGGTTTGTAATTTTGGGCCTCCAATTGATTTTATGACCGGTATGTTATATAAATTGCAATTCAAACAATTCAAAAGTAACAATTCTCAATTAAAAAGTAACAATTCTCAATTAAAAAGTAACAGTCCTAAACATAAAAAACAATTGGCAAAATTAAAAACAATTCAAAACTACACCTATAACATTTTCAAAATAACACCTAATTGAAACATATAATAGAATAGGCAAAAAAAGAGCCTAAAACATTTTCAAAACAACACCTAAGACATTCTTCAACTTCAAGTTAAAACAAAAGTAAAAGAAAAACTATTAATTTATAATCAAGAAATGTATTATTGATTTTTTTTTTTTTTTTGATTCGGTTTTCGGTTCGGTTCGGTTTTTTTTAAGTCAAAACCGAACCGAACCGAAAATTTTCGGTTTTTTTAAAATTACAACCGAACCGAACCGAAAAACCGAAAAAAAAAAACCAATTTTTCGGTTCGGTTCGGTTCGGTCCGGACCGGTTTGGTTCAGTCCGGTTTTTTTGCCCACCCCTACCTTCGTATCATTCTTTGAGGAAAAAAATCAGATTTGCAATTTAATTTTTGCTTGAGATCATAAATTTGAATGTTTACCACTGTTTATTATATTAGTAATAAACTTCTGAATTTACTATATAACACTAAGCAATCAGGCTCATATTTTGTATGTGAAATGATTTGAGGGGACGGATATACCTGACCTTGACACTTGGTGGCTGATACTTAATATGCGTAGTTTAACAAGTAGGTTTTTAGTATTGTACTGTGTACAAGCTTAACATTAAGCTTCCTTTGCTATTGCAGATTCATCTTCTGTTAATCACACTTCAAGTGCTCGACTTCCAGAAAGGTGGAGCTACTTTTTGACATAATTGTTTCTATGCACCGTTTTCTTGCATGTGACTATTTGTTGATTGTGTGCTATTCTATAATGAACTTGTCTAATTCTCACATGCTCTGCCCAGACATGGTCGCTTGTTTATAAATTCATTCAGTTTATTTTATAATTGGAATGTATCTTACTGATGTAAATTCTGTTCTACATTTTATTTTATCAGGGTTAAGATGATAATTGAAGAGATTGAAAGGGAAGAAGCGGCTTTGCAGGAAGACCTCTACTCCGCAGATGCCAAATTTGCAGAATATTACCATGTCAGTGAAGGAAATTCACACAGTTTATTTTTGTTTTGCATCAAATTTAATAAAGGGTTTTATATTCACATCATGCTTTTAAGCTGAGAATGTGTTTTTTATTTGCGAGGATATGTGACTTATGAATTAACATATTGTGTTCAAAAGGTCTTGGAACAAATACTTGGAGTGCTTATTACAGTTGTGAAAGATTTGAAGTTAGAACATCAACACAAATATGTAAGCAGTCCTTACTGCAAATATGGAGTAAATCATATGCTTTAATGCTTCTTTGTTTAATTTGATTCTCTTCTCCTCCAAGTGGTCTTTAAACTTACTGTTTGAATGTTGTACAGGACGAACTACAAAAAACTTGGTTGTGTAAAAGGTGTGAGACCATGAGTGCAAAATTAAGGTTGGTTGAAGTAGTTGCTTATCTTGGGTTGTTTCTTTTGACATCACAGCTGCAAAACCTTTCATTGAATAAACCAGTTCTAAATTAGTTGAAATAATGCATTGAAATGAGTTATAACCATGAGATAACTTGTGGCGTGCATAGGGTTTACTGCTGCATTTAGTTTTCCTATTAGTATTTTGTAATATGTTCGTACACTTTTTGCAGGGTTCTCGAGCACGGCCTTTTGCTTGCAACTTATACACAGGAATCACTACCGGCCTTGCATAAGATAAGGTAATCAACAAATAAGCTCTCAATCGTTTATAATGGTTTCCGTTTCACTTCTAGTAATTTGATTGACCTTCTACATTCCTTGCCAGGAAATATCGTGTTGAGGCTACAGAAGAAGCTTCAGTTGCATACAATAAAGCGGTTCGTTCCATTTCTTTTGTTTCAGTGTCTTAATTAATTGCAGTTAAAATTAAGTAATATATTAACAATAACTAATTAGCAGTTAAAATTAACTGAAGAATTCTATTTTGTTTCAAAAGAAAACTGTTTAATATTAAAGCTCTAATCCTTTGAATCTAAGTACTATTTCAACATTTGCTGAGCCGTCTCCTGGCTAGCGATGCTTTGATTTAACATATTCTATCATTAGATTTTCGATCATGTTCTGAGTTTTCATATCAATTTGCATTTCAATGCCTTACCAGGTCACCCGCCTTCGCGAGTATCAAGGTGTAGATCCTCGCTTTGATACAATTGCAAGGCAGTACCATGACATTGTAAAGGTAAACATCAGCTTGCTAACAGTTAGTGTTTTCTCACTCAGTTCCTACAACTCATACCAACATGTCTCTTCAGAAATTGGAAAATATGCAATGGACCATCCACCAAGTGGAGATGGACCTCAACCGTCTTCCAGATCGTTCAAGCACGTAAAACTTCAGTCTCTACCTCACCAGCGCATTGTATCATGGCCGAGTAACCATCACCATCCAATTTAATAATCACTTGCCTGTTGTTTTCTATATACAGTTTGCTTCTTGTTCTGTGTTATGGTATAGGGTAATGAAAATGTTTCCAAGTCTTGTTCTGTTGAAATTCATGCACAGAGATTCTTTATCTTTGCCACATTGATTGATTTGCATGTAAATACAACAGTTGGGTATGTTAGTGAGATGTGAAATGGCCATTTTAACCGTTACAGCTAAGATACAACAATCAATCACATCTCATATTTTAAGTGATGAAAGCTAGTTGGGTCATTCATGCTTCAATTCTTGGAATTTGGAAGGCAAATGCATGAACCACCAAATTGGGTCAACTTGTCCAGGTTCTGTGTGCCGGATTTCGGGTACGGTCGGGGCCCATTTAGAGTATTGTACTCTTTGATTTTATAAGAGACTAGTACTTCATTCAGTTTCAAAAAGAAAAAAAAAAAAGATTAATGCTTCTTTATTATATAAAATTAAAAGATAAATAATATTTGACATTAGACAATCAAATAAAAATAAAATTGTACCGGTATTGTGAAGATTAATAAATCTTTAGGGGTTTTAGATAGTCTAATAATATCATCACTATGGAAACCATAGCGGCATTTTGGTAAAGTCAGAAACAACAGTCTCTCTCCTCACACTTAAATTCAAGTATTCAAAAGGCCGACCTCTTCTTCACCACCAGCACAACCACCAACAACAACCGGCGTGCGACGTCGTTCCAAAAGAAAATGCTATCAAGATGTATTTGAGATTAGTACTTGTTAAGTTTAGTTGTCTCTTACAATGATGACATTAAAGATGACATAGGATGGTATCAAGATATAAATATTCTTTTACTTCGAAAAAGAAAAGATATAAGTACTCTTTTTTGGGTACTATGAAATAATATTAGGACGGTTTATGCATGTGTATGTACTAGTTGATTAAAATAAAGTTTGTAACATATTAAATTGATACACGAAGCAAACTCAATTAAAAAGAAAAACTATTTTTAACTTGAAAGAAAAAATATTTATTTTTTATTTAATAAATGAAATACTTTACGAAAAATATTTTAGTAATATATTTATAGGTTTAAATATGTTAAAATGATTGAATTTTTGACATCTTACGGATTAGAGTAATATAAGAACTTGTTAAGATGGTTCATTGATTGTGTAGTCCAAATTAAATAATTTTTAGTTTTGGATTAAAACAAAAAAATAAATTTTCACTTTTTCTAAGCATTTATTATAATTTTCAATATATATATATATACGAGTAATTCTATCATTAATGTCTTTTTAATTTTAAAAAATTAGAACGAAATAATTAAATTCATCCATTTTATCTTAATTAAATAGGAGAGAATTTATTTTAGAAGAAATAATACAATGAATGAATTTGATTGGTTCGTCCTAATTTTTTAAAATTAAGGGATATTAGTGATAGAATTATATATATATATATATATTCTTGTAAGAAAATATGCTGATTGGATATGGATGAGGTGAACCAAAGGCTGTTTTACTACTGGATTCTTCTAGTTCCTCTCAGAAGACGCCACGTACCCCTGAGTGGGACCCACTTTCCTTGGCACCGAATTTTCGTCCAGTTTGGTTAGGCTCCCACAGGCTGTCTCACTGTGTGCGTCCGCAGTACGCGGGAGACGAACATTAAACTAATCCTCAAAATCCACGTCGGACAATTTCCACTCTCCATTCCATCTCTCACCGTCCACCTGTCACCGACTCTTCCCAGTCCAACTCGGCACACAAAATCAAAAACCGACCTCTCTCTGCTTCTATAAATACCCGCCAACATGTGTAAACCGTTCTTCATTGGATTCGCTATCAAAGTCTTGAGCTTTTCCTCTTCAGACGATCAAGGTCAGCCTTCTTCGTCTGGGTTCTCTTCAGTTTCGTCTTTAATGATTTCTGTCCAGACGATCAAAATTCTAGTGCAGGATCCTGAAATAAGTTATGTGCAGAAAGTCCTGACTATCCCTATCAGAGTCGTAATAGGTTTTGTGCACAGTTATTTGGATCTCTCATGAGAGAACCACTCATTGTCCAGGAAAGCTAATTGTGTAATTTGGGATCCTTAACATCTTTCTTGTTTTGTAGGTAAACAATGCTGGTGATAGTGGACTCATCCTCAACTGTGATGCTTTTAGAGAATTCAAACTCAGAGGCCTTAAGGTATGTAACTCATTCACAATTATCCATTCAACAATCTAAATGCGAAACAAAGATGCTGAAATACGATGTATAAAACAATTATAAGTAGTTTTGGTCGTTATAACATGAAACGGAAAGCAAATCTATGTAAATTGTCTTCCATATAATGTGGAGAAAGGAGAAGAAAAATGAGGGAGGCTGATTGCCTCAGTGGAGGGAGGCCGATTTTGGCATCCCTAAATGCCAGGTTCAAACACTCACCAAGGCCACTTTAGTCGCAGTTTTCACCCCATTATATGTGGGTTGCTTTTCTACTCTTTGTGGGTTGACCTCTTCTAATTTTGGGAGCTGATCTTTTGATTACGCCATAATGTCTATCGTTACCGGTTATATCTTGGGTTAGTCTAAGTCATTACAAAAAAGAAAATAGGAGAAGAAAAAATAGCTAGTTGGGGTAGTGTTGTTTGAAACATGTTATAATGTGGCTTGTCAATTGACATTCTTCAACAACTGCCTGAATCTTAATTCATGCAGGTTAATGACGAAAATGCCCACCTGTTAAAGGGGTTCATGGATCAGACATATGAGGAGGCAACAGAATGTGTGGAGACAAACTACCATGGAACCAAAAGAGTAACAGAAGCACTTCTTCCACTAATGTAACGGTCACGGTCAGCTAGAATTGTGAACATTTCTTCCTTTCATGGACAGCTAAAGTTTATTGACAACGAAGAGGTTAAGGCTGAGCTTGAGAACATAGATAGCCTAACAGTGGAGAAACTGGACGGGATTATGCAACGATTTTTGAGAGATTTTAAGGAGAACAAGCTGCAGGCTAATGGCTGGCGTATAATTGTATCTGCCTACAAAGTGTCAAAAGCTGATGTTAATGCCTATGCAAGAATTATAGCAAGTAAGAATCCAAGTTTGCAAGTAAATTGTATCCACCCTGGATTGGTCAAAACCGAAATGACATGTAATACCGGAAACTTGACTGCTGAAGAAGGTGCTAGAGCTCCTGTTATGCTGGCATTGTCACCAGATCATGGTCCTTCGGGCGTCTACTTTGATGAGATGAATATATCCAGCTTCTGATGCAAGGTGATCCATGTTCATAAATCAAATTGAGGTTCAAGAGACATTACAATGGTCAAATTTTATCTATAGAGACATGTCAGTACCATCAGCAATTCCAGGTTTTACGTTAAGCTACATTTCATAGAATGATTTCCAAAGTTCCTTAACAAAGTTGAAACTTGTGCTATTATGGACTTGCATGGTTAAACACTTCAAAGTTATTGTGCTTTGATATCTATCCATTAAAAAAAAGTTATAAATTTTATTACATGATAAGATCGTAATAAAAGATGCATGATGTATTTTATTATCTAACTTTTATCAATATTAAATTTTAAATACAATTCAATCTTATTATTATAGTTTTTTTTGTTTGTTTTTTTGAATGTAATTATAGAACTTTACTAATATAAGATAGTAATATAAGATAACCATGGACATTATTTATGAAAAAGTAAGAAATCCAGTACTATCCTTAAAAGGCATTGAACAAAAACTATATCTAAATGTTAGGTATCAACCATCAACCTTTGTTGTGACCCTCTAGAGTAGGAATGTTGACCTTTTAACACAGTTCAAGGCTCTAAATGGAAGGGCACTTTGGCTCTTCACATAATGTAGAAGCTCTGCTGCATGCATTAGAATGTGAGAGTGTGTGTGTTTTACACGCTCCTGTGTATGAGAAGAAAACTTGGAGAGTCAATGGAGAGCACTAGAAAGCACAAGGCTGGACATCCACTTTGGCAACTTACAAAAGAACAAAATCGCTTTGCTTTGTCAATTTTCCATTTATCGCTTTTGTATATGTGCCACGTTGTACCCACTCACTATCACTTCCAATATTGCTTATCTCACTTTTATACATAAATATAACAAGTAGATCTCTAATGCATTGCCCTTTTTTATGCTTTTTTATTTTTTCATTATATATATAATTGAAGTTGAAAAATATTTTATACAATAATAACTTATTATATCTTTATACAATATAGGTTATTCTATACCTTATTATTAAAATAATGTAGAGTTGATTTTTTCTAAATACAATTTATAAGTTTATATGAGGATTATCTTTTAATTATTGGAGTAATTGTTTCTCAATTCTAAAAATGGATATTTAAATTGAATAAATAATAATTTATTTTAATAAATTATAACATTTTTTTATCCATTTGTTACCAACTTTAAAACGAAAAGAGAAACTATTATATCATATTGTTGGCCTTAATGATGTAAGTCTTTCCTTCTATATAAATATCAAAATATTCAAATTTTTTCTTTAATATTATGGAAGTAAATATTCAAATCTATAAGTTGTATCTTATGTCTATTAATGTTGAATTAATCTATCATGTTTTAAAAGATAATTAATTAGACATGTGCAGGACACGCGCCTTAGATAGGTAAAATTTACTAAAAAAAAAAAAAACAAAACAAAATCCAGAGCCCATCAGTACCGTCCATCTGACAAATGCAAAAACCACATCCAAGGTAGAGGAAAAACCCCACCCAAGTTCCACCACCTATATAAACCCCACCTCTCCGTCTGTGTTTTCACTCCACCATTTTCACTCCTCCGAGGGGCTGCAACTCCTCTCTCTCTAGCGGCTTCTGGCAATTACGGTTTTTACATTTTCAATTTTCAATTTAAAATTTGATGTTTAAATTTTCAGTTTAATTTCTCCAAAAAAAAAAATGCTTTTGAAAACAAAAACCATGTGTATATCCACCTCTTCAGCTTCTCGCGCACGCTTTGCCACGTCATCTCTCTCCAGGTTCTCTTCCTCCTTCTGTAAACCGCCGTCGTTGTCGGCGACTGCGGCGGCGTTATCTTCGTCTCAGTGGAGTGTTTCGTTTGTCAACCAGAGGTGTCGTTCTTTGAGCTTCTCGTCAACGCTAGGCTCTCTCCCGTGTTCGACGCCACGGTGGAGCTATGGCGCCGACTGGAGGTCGCCGGTCAGCCTCCGTGCTCAGGCGAGGATTGCCGCTCCAGTTCTGGAGCGGTTCGAGCGGAAGATCGCCACTATCGGTGCGTTGTTTTCGTTTCGTGAAAGTAGTCGCTTTCGATGATTAGTGATTGTTGAGTGGTTTCGTGTTTCGTGTTTGTTTTGTGCTGTGAAAAAGGTGATAGATGTTTTGTGTGAGTTTTGAACTGTTTGTTATCTGTCGGTGATTAGAAATTGGCGGGAAATGAATTTGAATTGTTGAATGTGGCTGTCGAGCTTATGAATGTAAGCTAATATTTCACTGCATTGAGCTAGTAATTCTAATATGATGTTTATTGTTTGAAATGAATTCAGCTTCTGAACATGCTTACAAGGATATACTTACCAGTCTTCCCAAGCCTGGCGGTGGAGAGTTTGGAAAATTTTACAGCTTGCCAGCTTTGAATGATCCGAGAATCGGTCAGCATTCCACTCCTACTATTACTGGATTTAGATTGAAGTACATATTACCTTTAGTCTTTTGATGAATGTTTATGTTCTATGAGGCTAATGGGAATTTTGCGAGCGACGCGATTGAGTTGTTTAATAGGATGAGAGAGGAGGGTTTGTTTAGGCCTAATGAGGTTATGGTTCTTGGGGCTCTCTCCACGTGTTCTCATTTGGATGCCTTAAAAGAAGGCGAAAAGATTCACAAGTATGTCAGAGATGAGAAGCTGCATATGAATGTAATAGTTTATAATGTGGTTATTGATATGTATGCTAAATGCGGGTTTGTTGATAAGGCTTTTATAGTGTTTGATAGTGTCATGTGTAGGAAGAATGTTGTTTTTGATTCATAGAGTTATAATTGTTGTTTTTGTTTTTGTTTTTGATTATGTAGACAGGCTACCGTACTCTATAAGGATTCTTTTGGAATCTGCAATACGGAATTGTGACAACTTCCAAGTCACCAAGGACGATGTTGAGAAGATCATTGATTGGGAGAATACTTCACCCAACCTAGTTGAAATCCCCTTCAAGCCTGCTCGTGTTCTCTTACAGGTTCACGGCAGAATTAAGTTCTTTGGTGATTTTAGGTTTAATGGTGGGTTTTGAATTTTATTTTATAAAATGTTGACACTTTTCGCAGGATTTTACTGGAGTACCTGCTGTGGTTGATCTTGCTTGCATGAGGGATGCTATGAAGAATCTTGGGACTGACCCCCAAAAGATCAATCCTTTGGTTTGTGATTGTGATTAAATGGGTTTTGTTGTTACTTTAAGAAACTTGGACAGCTGGGTTTTGTGTAATATCTAACCTGGCATTTGCTAGTGCTACAATGGTTTTTATTTGCAGAGGTTGTATTGAGTGGCCTAACGGTAATGTATTTGCATATCCAGGTTCCAGTAGATCTTGTCATTGATCACTCAGTGCAGGTTGATGTAGCAAGAACAGAGAATGCTGTACAGTCAAATATGGAACTTGAATTTCAAAGGAACAAAGAACGATTCGCTTTCCTTAAGTGGGGATCATCTGCTTTTCATAACATGCTTGTTGTTCCTCCTGGTTCTGGAATTGTTCACCAGGTAATAAAGTTTGGCAGATGATTGGCATTAGAATTATTTGTGTGTAAAAGGCTTAGATGCCAATCGAGTTGCTGTATTCTTCATCAGATTTAATTGTTTGATTTGGCATTAAGTGCTGCTTTTGACGCAATTTTAGGTTAACTTGGAATTCCTTGGACGAGTTCTT
>CM037996.1:32061135-32184083 GCA_021234005.1 Nephelium lappaceum
AAAACTTAAGGTAAATTTGTCCAAATCCTCTTTTTGCGTGCCCTATAATAAAGGTAGGCCGAAATAGGATTTGGTACTGAAACTTGAAGAACATTGTTTTTCTTCTATTTCTAGTTAGAGGGTAGTTTAATCAATGGCTTATTGTGCTTGCTTTTAAGAGCAGTATATATATACTGCTCTTCTCAATCTCTCTTAAGAAAATATATTTTATTATATTGACACTTACACTCCGCCGCCTCTACTATCAAGCCGCCTCATTCTCTATCATTTTACACCATATTTCTTTTGTCAATTTATTCAATTTGACTTTTCTTTTATTTGATTTCCTTAAAATATCTCTGCCACCATCAATCTTATTTGGTTCAAGAATGGGCATGTACTCTCTTTTTTTATTTAGGGTCCACTAGCTCACTTTCCGTGCTACCAATTTGTCTATTTTGAAAGAACATTTCTTTGCTTTTACTTTTTATCTATTTTTTTTCGACCAACAAACTATTTGTCCTTTTCCACCTTCATTCTTTTTTTTCTCACTCGGCGTCTTCTTTCTTTGAACAGCCCATTTCCGCCATTCTCATACTCAATTTGGATTACTTACAAACTCGCCACGCCCATCTTAAAATTTGGGGATACATTTGACTACAATTAAATCCAATAATTAAACAATTGGGCTTTCACTTAATATCATTAAGCCCACTTAAAATTTGGATTTCACTTAAAATTTTGCCCATTTATTGATTCTTATTTTGGGCTTAATTTATTTTTCTAGATCCACTTCGATTCGGACCTTACATGAACCTTGTTAAGGTACCCACATGTTCTCTCCATCTATAATACTAGATCTTGGGATAAATTAAATTAAGAAATGTGATATTTAAACTCAATATTTTCTCTCTAGATATAATGCTAGATCATGGGACATATTAAATTCAATAAATACGACATTATGCATTTAAAATTGACCAGGCTATGCAACATATTCACACATCTGTTCTTAGTAAGGTAGTCGAGTACTTTTTCTTCGTCTTTATGATAGGTATTTAGAAAACAAATGTACACATCTCAAATGAGAGAACAACTTAAGGTAAATTGTCCAAATCCTCTTTTTGCGTGCCCTATAATAAAGGTAGGGCCGAAATAGCATCTGGTACTGAAACTTGAAGAGAAATTGTTTTCTTCTATTTCTAGTTGGAGGGTAGTTAATCAATGGCTTATTGTGCTTGCTTTTAAGAGCTAGTATTATATATACTGCTCTTCTCAATCTCTCTCAAGAAAAATATATATTTGTATTAGATTGACACTGTAACACTCCGCCGCCTCTACTATCAAGCCTCATTCTCTATCATTTTTTTACACCATATTTCTTTTTGTCAATTTCTTCAATTTTGACTTTTCTTTTATTTGATTTCCTTAAAATATCTCTGCCACCATCAATCTTATTTGGTTCAAGAATGGGCATGTATCTCTCTTTTTTTATTTAGTGGTCCACTAGCTTACTTTCCGTGCTACCAATTTGTCTGTTTTGAAAGAACATTTCTTTGCTTTTACTTTTTATCTATTTTCTTTTCGACCAACAAACTATTTTGTCCTTTTCGACCTTCATTTTTTTTTTTTTCTCACTCGGCGTCTTCTTTCTTTGAACAGCCATATTTCCGCCATTCTCATATCTCAATTTGGGATTACTTACAAATCGCAGCCCACTTAAAATTTGGATACAATTTGACTACAATTAAATCCAATAATTAAACAATTGGGCTTTCACTTAAATATCATTAAGCCCCCTTAAAATTTGGATTTCACTTAAAAATTTTGCCTATTTATTGATTCTTATTTTGGGCTTAATTTATTTTCTAGATCCACTTCGATTCGGACCTTACATGAACCTTGTTAAGATACCCAACATGTTCTCTCCATCTATAATACTAGATCTTGGGATAAATTAAATTAAAGAAATGTGATATTTAAACTCAATATTTTCTCTCTAGATATAATGCTAGATCATGGGACATATTAAATTCAATAAATACGACATTATGCATTTAAAATTGACCAAGCATGCACCTATTTTACACATCCGTTCTTAGTAAGGTAGTCGAGTACTTTTTCTTCGTCTTTATGATAGGTATTTAGAAACAAATGTACACATCTCAAATGAGAGAAAACTTAAGGTAAATTTGTCAAATCCTCTTTTTGCGTGCCCTATAATAAAGGTAGGGCCGAAATAGCATCTGGTACTGAAACTTGAAGAGAAATTGTTTTCTTCTATTTCTAGTTGGAGGGTAGTTAATCAATGGCTTATTGTGCTTGTTTTAAGAGTAGTATATATATACTGCTCTTCTCAATCTCTCTCAAAAAATATATATTTGTATTATATTGACACTTAACACTCCGCCGCCTCTACTATCAAGCCTCATTCTCTATCATTTTTTTACACCATATTTCTTTTGTCAATTTCTTCAATTTGACTTTTCTTTTATTTGATTTCCTTAAAATATCTCTGCCACCATCAATCTTATTTGGTTTAAGAATGGGCATGTATCTCTCTTTTTTTATTTAGTGGTCCACTAGCTTGCTTTTCGTGCTACAATTTATCTGTTTTGAAAGAACATTTCTTTGCTTTTACTTTTTATCTATTTTCTTTTCGACCAACAAACTATTTTGTCATTTTCCACCTTCATTTTTTTTTCTCACTCGACGTCTTCTTTCTTTGAACAGCCACATTTCCACCATTCTCATATCTCAATCTGGGATTACTTACAAATCGCAGCCCACTTAAAATTTGGGATACAATTTGACGACAATTAAATCCAATAATTAAACAATTGGGCTTTCACTTAAATATCATTAAGCCCACTTAAATTTGGATTTCACTTAAAAATTTGGCCTATTTATTGATTCTTATTTTGGGCTTAATTTATTTTCTAGATCTACTTCGATTCGGACCTTACATGAACCTTGTTAAGATACCCAACATGTTCTCTCCATCTATAATACTAGATCTTGGGATAAATTAAATTAAAGAAATGTGATATTTAAACTCAATATTTTCTCTCTAGATATAATGCTAGATCATGGGACATATTAAATTCAATAAATACGACATTATGCATTTAAAATTGACAGGTATGCACCTATTTCACACATCCGTTCTTCGTAAGGTAGTCGGGTACTTTTTCTTCGTCTTTATGATAGGTATTTAGAAACAAATGTACACATCTCAAATGAGAGAAAACTTAAGGTAAATTTGCCAAATCCTCTTTTTGCGTGCCCTATAATAAAGGTAGGGCCGAAATAGTATCTGGTACTAAAACTTGAAGAGACATTGTTTTCTTCTATTTCTAGTTGGAGGGTAGTTTAATCAATGGCTTATTGTGCTTGCTTGACTTGTGTGAGTCATGGTGTGTTCTTGTTCAGATATTTATAGGCATCAACATTTGATGTAGCTTTCAAAAGGAAGCAATATACGGAACACATGCAGTAAAACTCTACTCAAGAGGAAGAGAATTATAACACTTTTTTCTCTCCTTTCACACTTTATTCTCATTTGAAACACATACCCTGTCTTCTTTAGATGTAAGAAAAATTAGTGACCAGAGATTAGATGCACTGGATCATGTTAATTACAGTTTGTTAGTCTCTAAAAAATTGTCTTTGTTCAAATCATTTCACAATTTCTTTGTTAATTTAATTCTTCCACACAAGACATCTAGAAAATATTGATTAGGACATTTTAAAAACATAAATAAAGAAATTACCTTAAACAATGTATGCCAAGAGTGTGATAGAACTATATATATATATATTATATACCTGATACAAGGAAAACAATAGTTGTTGGAGGTGGGACAACAAATGAGTCAGTTTGTGAGAAAGAAAAGGTTGCAATCGTGGAGAAGAAGTAGAAGCTCTAGTGTTTTGTTTTTTTGTTTTTTAAATGTAGGTCTAAAACAGCATAGTTTTTGGACCCCAAAATGAAGTCGTTTTAGTTGTTTAAAAAATTAAATAACTAAATCAGCATCGTTTTGGAGGGCCGACATCCAAAAATATGCCGTTTTGGACCTGAATTTTTTTTTTAAAAAAAGTGGACTGGGTGGCGACAGCATCGATTTCCATGAAATCGGTGCTGTCAATGCCCGATCGATCGCCTAGTGGACGACTAGTTGATTAAGCAGGCCGAGTTTTTAAATGTTGCTAAATACCTACAGAAAAGATGAAGAAAAAGTACTCAACTACTTTACTATGAATGAATGCGTAAAATGGGTATATACCTAATTAATTTTAAATGCATAATCCCATATTTGTTGAATGTAATTTGTCCCATGATCTAACTTATATCAAGAGAGAAAACGTTGAGTTTAACTCTCAAATTTCTTTAATTTAATTTATCCCACAATCTAGTATTATAGATAGAGAGAACATGCTGGGTATCTTACAAGTTCAAATATTGTTTTCTTAACTATAAGAGGAATAAACAAAGGACATTCAACGTTATTTTCATTTTCATTATTTTTTTTAGATCTAATACCAATTGAGTTAAAGATTTTTTTTTTGAATTATTGAGATAAACCACTTCAAGCACAATTTACAACACAACCTCAGACTACGAGAAGGGTTTCTTCATACTTTGTGATTTAATTGGTAAATATGAGATTTGAATTTCTATCATAAAAGTGAAGAAAAATGCTCAATTATTCTACTAAAAGTGGTTGCACCACTTTCTTATTTGTTAGATAAGTGTGTGTGCATATCTAATAAATAGAGTTTACTTCTTAGAACACACCGAAATTATAATATATTTACTAAGAAGAGATTGAGATTAGCAGTTTTCTTATCAATACACATTGAAAGTTGATAAGGTTAATGCAAGGGTTATGATCAAGTGAAATAAATGTTGGCTAAGTTAAAGTAATATAACTTATAAGATGAGAAATGAGAAAAATATGAAACTAATAATGTTACTGCAAGGTTTGTGAGTCATTAAATATTTTTGAGGAATTTATTTTTTAATGAAAACATATATATATATAATTAATTAATTAATTTTAGCACACATTATATCTCATATGAATACAAATTAAATTAATCTCCTCAAGTTGGTTTCATAATTAATTTATACAAAATAAAGCTAAAAGTCGTGAAAAAAAGATAAAAATGAGAAGATGATAATGAATGAGACATCTAACTATGTTCTTGAGGTAAAATGTTAGCCTGATTGTATAAAGTCAATATCTATCACATATTTTTGTATCCCATTAAATGATGGGATATCAACCAACCAATTTTTGTTTTATTTTTCACACTCCATAACACCTTTATTTTATAACCACCTAAAAAACTTATGGACAAATGTGAAGCGGTTATAACTCTAACTTATCGTATTTACGTTAAGTTAAAAAATTTAGAATTAAATAATTTTTTACTAGTTGTTAAAATTGTAGTTCAAATAAAAAATTCTCTCTTCTCCGGTTTTTGAAGTAATCATATTAAATTTTATTTTTATTTAAAATTTAAAGGTACTCAATGTTTTTTCAAAGAAAGAAATGTAGTATTGACTCAGGGGCTGTATACATATATAAATAGATCGAGTTCCACATTTATCCATGCGATTTAAAGTGTGGAGATATTTTTTCCTTTGTGTTGTTTGGGTTTCCATATATTCATTCACGTTTTTGTTTTTTTTTTTTTCCTTTAGTCGCTCTCAAACCTTCACATTTAATATGGAATTCCTAAAAATAAAATGAAATTTGTTTCTCTTCTAAATTATCACAATAGTTAATGGGAACTTTTTTCTTCAGTTCATTCTTCAACTTTTTTTTTTTTTTCCAATATTTATTTTCTTTTAAAATTTATTTGTTCCAATTATTTATCAGTAACTTAATTTGGTTTCGAAATTATAGCAATTTTCTCAATTCTATGTATCAATTGAAATAATAAGTTATTTTTATTTTTAATTAGTTTATTTTTTTCTTAAATTAACTTTCAATTCTTATTATGATTAACAACTTTGTTGAAAAAATAAGTATAGGGAGTACTTTTTTAGATGACAATAAAGGGCTTCGTAATTTTTTTCTTTTTTTTTTCCTGAACCTTTCGACTCTTTTTAATGATTTCATATATTACAAATTTATTATTGATTCGAATATAACACATTATCAAAACTAAAACTTTATAATAAATTTGTACTTAATTAGACTTCCAAATAACCAAGGCCTTGAAAATTAATATCTAATAATTTCCAAATTATATTAATTAAAAGGTACAAACAAATATGTTTTTTTTTAATTATTATTATTTAAGAATTTCGCACACATTAAAAATAAAGAATTCTCATCTAATTATAACTTTTCTAAAATTTATAAATTTTGAAAATGACATCAAACGTCCCCAAGTTTACTCACTTTACCTTCTTGTATTAGGATGAATTTTTATTGGCCACAAACTATTATTAACAGTAACATGTCTCAGTCATGGGACCTAGTTATTTATTCCATTTGTGACAGTATTTTGATCACATTATTAAAAAATAAAAAAAAATGACCACATTGCGAAATTGTCTAGCTGCACATTTAACATGCCAATTCTTAATCAAATTGATGTTATACCTGTTTTTTTCTGGCCCCATATATATATATATAATATTTTTTGGCTGACATGTATGTGTTTACGTGGCCAAGTAATTTTTTTTTTTTTAGGCTGGACGGTGGTGAAAATCTCCTCATATAAAATACGTTTTTGTTTTAAATTTGTATTTACTCGGTGAAAAGATAACATGTTTTTGTGGTGCTGGATACGATTACTCGGGATCTAATTGGTAGAAGCTTAAGGTTTTTACTTTTCTGGGAAACCCTGTTTGTCAAACAGCTACTTCTATCAAATATTTTCTTCACTTCATAGTATAAAACATGAATATTAATTATATCCATGTAGCTTATAATCTTGTATTCAATTTATTCTTGTTGCATATAAAATTTCTTTTAAAAAAGTGAGATATAAAATTTGTATATAAATAATGTGAGGTTGATTCAAGAGAAGATAGAAATGTGATTCGGGACAATTTAAGACGTTTTATTTTCTTAAGGGTTTATTCAAGATAAGGAAAGATGTGACTTTGGACCAAGTTATCGGATTTTATTTTCTTTAGGTGTGTAACCAAGCTACATAAGCTAGTAGTCAGCGTCATATTATTTGTAAGGGGATTTTTTTTTTTTTTTTTTTAACTAAACAATTGGAGACTTGTTTGATTAGCACCAAACAAGGTTTCAAAAAAATATGATAGTTATTTAATATTTTTTATTCTTTGATCTCCAACCGTTTTATTTATTTTTTAAATCCAAGGATAAGCTTGTATTTTAATGTTTTGAGGGATGTTTTAGATATTTTTGAAAAGATTAGAGAGGTTTTTGATCTATTTGCAAACAACAAAAATAAGTGGTATTTCCTGAAATCATATGGAGATTTTTAGAGTCTCCCATATGTAATAACAAATTATTTTTCTTGTGATTTTAATTTTAATTTGGTTCAGAATATAGTTTTAAACCAAAAATGGAGGAATATAATGCCTACTGCATTAATCACCTCTACCTTGGCTATAACCAAAGGGGCTTTTGACTAGTCGTTTAGCAACCAAGGTCGGGTTAACGTTATTTGATCAGGCCTTTAAGTTAAAATGTGAACCTAGACCACCTTGTGTTAACTATTTACTTATTATTATTTGTAATAAATATGTTGTTTTCATAATTTAATCTTATTTCTATCAGGAAAAAGAATCTAAACAATATAATCAAAATTTATGATTTAATTTTTTAGACTTCTTTAAAAAATAATTCTGAAATTAACTTTAAACAATCAATATTGAAAAAAATATATAATATTTCAAGATGTTTTCTACATAAGAAAATATGTTTATGTTATTAATTATTGTGATTATATTGTAATATAATAAATTTTTAAGAAACAAAATGAGGCCTTAATAAAATGAACCTAGGCAAATGGTGTCTTAGGCAATTGCCTCACTTGCTTGGGCATTGAGCCCACCTAACTTGCAATCCAAGATGGTTCAAGCTTCCTTAGTTATTTGTAGACTCATGGATGACATGGTTTCTCACAAGGCACTATTTTTGTTTTTTAATGATCTTCATTAATTGATAACGTTAGGAGTTATGTTTGTTGATGCACAACTTGTTGTGTATAGGATATTGACATCTTATTTAAGGTAGTATATTGTGAGCAATATAATTCATAAATTATTGAGATGTTTAACACCAGGTTTGAAAAAGTATTGTAACATCAAAGCACAATTTGTTTACAACACTTTTTGGTAACAGTGCTCAGTGTAGAACTCAGAGTATTTATCATGTATGACTTGATTGACTTGATTTTCATGATTTATCTTTCTCAAGTTTTATCTGATTAGTTTTCTTGTGATCTTGTGTCAAAATAAATGTGTAATTAAATTTCTAAAGAGAAAAGATAATTTTTTTTTATATTTCTTGGAATTTATCTTTAGAAAACTTTTTATGTGATATGAGTTATTTTTGTAGAACTTGAAGTTTATTAGCTAATGTGCAGAAATAAAATGTAACTTGATAGATTTTTGATCAAGTTTGGATAAGAAAATAAAAAAGATGTGGTATTTGCTAAAAAATATGACTTATCTATTTTTTAGCTGATTTTATTATTTTAATTGTGATATTTATCTTTCGATAATTATCTAGATTTATTCAACTAAAATTATTTGATTTATAGCTGATTTATCTATGTTTCTTTTATAGGTAACCGCTGCACATTTTTGCTATAAATAGAGAACATGGGCATGCAGAAAAGGCAAACAAACCATTGAGTTAACGTATAATACTAAGAGTTTGCTTGTAATCCTTAAGTTCACAATATTATTTGATTTATTCTAATTTAATACTAGAGTAAAATCTTTTCGTTGCCAACATTGGATATGCACTAATCACAAGTGAATTGTGCATATATTCGTCTAGCTTTGTTGCATAACCTTCATTACACCACTTGGCTTCCACAAAGTAGGCTCGAACTATAGTGTCTCCATTGCAATATATTATGTGCATATTGTTGGAATTTTTATATTTTTATTATGGACTTACATATTAAATGATAATTAATTACATGTTATCTATTTAAATAAGTGATCTATTAATTAAGCTCCAGAGTTATCCATTAGGTATGAGCTTTAGTGTGTAGAAACCTAATACTAACTTTTAGTTAAGGTTAATGAAAACCTAATTAGATTAGTATATAAAGAATATTATAAGAGTTATAGTTCCCAAGTCAAATCAACATATAATTTTGCTCTTTTTCTTCTTTCTCATTCAAAAAGAAAATTATAGAGTATTCTAAGGTGATTTGACTGTAGAAGATTTAATCATTCTCAAGTTTGTCAACATAAAATCAAGTATGTCTTCTCTACAATAATTCTTAATAATTTAATATGGTTTGAATTTAGGTGAAGGTTTTCATCTATTAAAGTTAATCTAGAAAATAGTTTTTTTTTCCTTTTTTTTTTGGAACATAATTTAGAAAATAGTTGTTAGCATATGTGTTCTCAAATCCCAAAAATGTGAAAATGAATTTCTTGTTTTCATTTGAAAACGAAGGAAAGAAAAAACAAAAACAAAAAGACAACTTAGATAATAGACCCTTAGTTTCTATCTTCCTCGAAGTTGATCCGTGAATTTAATATCCCTCCTAAACATCCAGTACCACCGCATCTTAGAAGATAGTGAGGAAAGCAAATTTCTATTAAGAGCGGAAAATTACTACATGATGGAAACGTCAAAAGGGTTTCGTTATTCACCTTTTGGTAGCCTAAGTTCTTCATCCGTGTAGTACATACCATAAGGCTTAGTAAGTATCACGTAATTGGAGGTTAAGCTAATATTTTGATTAGTACCATCTTGATTATTTTACACAAATGTTTTGACCTTTGATCTTGGGATAATTGAATGGTTAAGAGCAAGTGATAAATTTGGGAAGAGAAGATACCAGGGATGGTAACTCTCTCTCCGCTCTCTGTTTGTGCCCCATTCTCTCTTTTTTATTACAATTTTATCATCTCTCTCCTCAATCAATAAATTAGTTGTAATTGGTAATTAATTATAACTCTTCCTTTTCCTCTATATACTTTTCTCTCTTTTCAATCTCAATATTTATCTTTTATAGTAAGTATTCTCAATATTTATTTTTTATGGTAAGTACTTAAATCTAATATGAAATAAACCGAATTAAATTTAATATTTAAAAATTAGAAGATATTTAAAGTTTTGAGATGTGATTCATCTTTTAAGTTGAACTAGTCACTATTATTAACTGTTAAATTGCAAACGTCAATATATATTATCATCAAACATAGATTGTATAAGAATAACAACAGGTTCAATGCAAAGTATTACAATACATTGTATACGACACAATGATATACCAAACACACAAATTGCTTAATATTCTTGAAACTAACAAATAATAAGGTGTGCGTAAGAAAACCACTTGTTAATAATCGTTACAAAATACATATTTCATTCCTAAACTTACTTTAAATCTTATCTCTGTGGGTCAATTATGTGAACTTGGTTTTGATGTGCATTGTTACCTCTTCTGGTTGTCCGTGTGCAGGATCCGCAAACGGGGAAGATTCATGGGATAGGCCGTAAAGTTGGACGTCTGTTTGAGCTCATTTATCTTCAACTTCCTTCATGGCTTTCTCTTCCGATCAGTCTGCAGCTACTTCCTTCGTCTTACCATTGAATCTTTGGCAGTCTCGTTAGGTCATGTTTCTTTTAGGTCGTTTACGTTCTTTATTATCTAGGTGGGCATTTAGGCTCTGTAACTGACGATCACATTGACTGTTTATCTTGTCAGTTGTCTAAGCAACATGCCTTATCTTTTAATAATAGTGATTCCGTTTCTCAAACACTTTCGATTAATTCATTCTGATATTTGGGTCCCTCACCACAACTACCATGGGGAATCGAAATATTTTGTTATTTTTGTGGATGATTATTCTCGTTATACATGACTTTATTCTTATGCAAAATAGGTCTGAATTATCTAAAATTTATTCTGATTTTACTAATATGATTCAGACTCAGTTCTCCAATCTATCAAAATTTTACGCACATGTAATGCCATGGAATATCGAGATACTGCATTTCTTAATCAGTTGAATCAAATGGGTACCATATGTCATCGCTCTTGTCCTGGTACATCCCAACAAAATGGTTATGCTGAACGCAAACTAGACACATCCTTGAAACTGTTCGTGCACTTCTCTTATCTGCTTCTTGTCCTGAAAAGTTTTGGGGAGAAGCTGCATTAACAGCAGTATACACCATGTAATCGTGTTCCTTCCTCCGTCATTGAAAATCAAACTCCTTATGAACGACTCTATGACACTCCTCCAAACTATCAAAAATCTAAAAGTTTTTGGATGTGCTTGCTTTGTTCTGCTTTATCCTCACGAACGGACTAAATTAGAATCTTGAGCTCGTTTGTGTTGTTTTCTTGGCTATGGTATTGAACATAAAGGTTATCGTTGTTGGGATCCCATCTCCAATCGTCTTCGTATTTCTCGTCATGTTGTCTTTTGGGAACACAAAATGTTTTCATCTATATCCAACTTTCATACATCACATACCTCTCATAATAAATTTTTTATAGATCCTACTGCTTCTTTGTTTCCCAATGACAGTATATCTGAGACTCAAGCAGATGCTCTTGCTGATCGATCCATTCCTGAGCCGTCTCACCCACCTGTTGATCCTGCACCAGAGTCTCCTTGTCCTGTCACACATATTGATCCCCCTCCTCGGCGTTCTACTCGGGTAAGGGAACTACCTGTAACCCTTCGTGATTTTCATTGCTTTTCCACCATTCTTTCTTTGTATGAGCCTCAATCTTATAAAGAGGCCAGTACTGACCCTGTTTGGCAGCAAGCTATGGCTGATGAATTATAAGCTCTGAGAAAACTCACACTTGGGATGTGGTTGATCTTCCGTCTAATAAATCTGCCATTGGATGTAAATGGGTTTATAAGATCAAAACAAGTCAGATGGGTCTGTTGAACGTTATAAAGCCCGTCTCGTGGCCAAAGGTTTTACTCAGGAATATGGAATTGATTATGAGGAGACATTTGCACCAGTTGCTCGACTTACATCTGTTCGTAGTTTACTAGCAGTCGCTGCACTTAAACGGTGGAATTTGTTTCAAATGGATGTGAAAAATGTCTTTCTTAATGGGGATCTTACTGAAGAGGTATATATGGCACCACCACCAGGGTATTCACATCCTCCACACAAAGTTTGTCGTATTCGTCGGGCACTGTATGGGCTCAAGCAGGCTCATCGAGCTTGGTATGCCAAGTTCTCTTCCACTATTATGCAGTTTGGCTTAGTCTTCAGCTCTTATGATTCTGCACTGTTTCTTCGCAAGACCAGTCGTGGTTCTGTTCTCTTGTTGCTTTATGTGGATGACATGATTATTACAGGCGACAATATTGCTGGTATCTCTGATCTTAAAGCTTATCTCCAGCAGCAATTTGAGATGAAGGATCTTGGTTCTCTCAGTTATTTTCTTGGCCTCGAGGTTTCTTCAGACTTTGATGGTTACTATCTTTCTCAAGCAAAATATATTTCAGATCTTCTTGCTCGTGCTGGCTTGACTGATAGTAAAATAAGTACTAGTCCCTTGGAAGTCAATGTTAAACTCACGCCTTTCGAAGGCACCCCACTCAGTGATCCTACTCTTTATCTGCAACTTGTTGGCAGCCTTGTTTATTTGACTGTGACTAGACTGGATATTGCATATGCTGTGCATATTGTCAGCCAGTTTATGTCTGCTCCTCATTCCACTCACTACGCTGCTGTTATTCATCTTTTACGGTATCTCAAAGGCACGATGTTTTATGGTCTTCATTTTTCTACTTACTCCTCTTTAGAGTTACGTGCTTATTCAGATGCAGATTGGGCTGGCGATCCTACTGATCGACGATCTACCACTGGTTATTGTTTCTTTCTTGGCGATTCCCTTATATCATGGCGTAGTAAGAAACAGACTATTATAGCTCGCTCTAGTACTGAGGCTGAATACCGAGCTCTTGCTGACACTACTCAAGAACTTGTTTGGCTACGTTGGTTACTTACAAACATGGGTGTTCCTAATGCCACAGCTACTCCTCTTATTGTGACAATCATAGCGCTATTCAAATTGCCCATAATGATGTCTTTCATGAACGTACCAAACACATTGAAATTGATTGTCATTTTGTTCGACAACATGTTCATCAGGGTGTTGTCAACCTTTACTCAATTGCTTCAGCTGATCAACCTGCCGATGTTTTCAACAAATCTCATCCCCCAGGACGTTTTCGTGAATTGGTTTCCAAACTCAAGCTTGCCTTCATCTCGCCATCTTGAGTTTGCGGGGGGATGTTAATAGATGTTAATATATCAATCATCATTATTGAGATAATTCTCTTACTATTAGTGTATATATTATTATTCTTACCATTTTTGTATCATGACTCTTCACCTATAAATAGGTTCAACATTGTACAGTGAAACATACAGTGAAATAAAACATTATTTGTTTACATTTAACACCACTCAAGCGTGAACAGGGTCAATCAGCAATGAGGTGATGTAGTCTTTCAACACATGAGAATTGGTGAAGCCATCGTCATCCTTGTATATAACATCCATCACACGTGAAAATTCAGAATTCGCATGAGGAGAGGCATTTGAACAGCTGTTGGTTTTAGGAATTCCTGATTTAATTATATCTTTCCATGCATTCAAAATTTCTTCGCGGAATTGTTTGACTACCTCTTCTTTAGAAACATTGTGTTCCTTCAGGTAGCATTCAATACTAGAGGCTACATGTTTTCTTTTCTGCTCAAACTTCAAGTATAAATATGAATAGGTCAAAAAATTGTTAACGAAAAGTTTTTCATAATATGATTAATCATCTTTTAAATTTGATTAAAATACAACTCGAGTAAGTTTCATATTTTTTACCAATTGTCTATTTGGTAACAAAGGTATTTAACAAACTTTAAGGAATTTTAATGGCAAATTTCAAAATTCCACCAGTGTACTTGTAGATTAGCTACTTAACATATATATATATATATATATATATATTAGGGATTCTTATTAAGTTTTCATTTTATTATAATTGTTTCAAAAAAAGGAAAAAAAAACTTGTGTGCAATATAGATATATCTAACCCACTAATAATATAACCCATTGTAACATCTAAAATTATTCCCTAAATGTATAAGTAAAACTAAATAAATGATATTTTACTTAGAAAAAAAAAAACAACATTTAAACTTGTAGGAGTTATATTTTGTAAGAAGTTGTATTTGATAAGGTTTTCTAATTAGATTAAACTTTTAAATTTATTTTATTTAAGTAAAAAAGGGTAAGGTGGTTTGATAAGAATAGGAAACCACACTCTATAAAAGCCTTTCCCTTCCTTATTAAACCTTTAATACAAGGTTTTTTTTTTTTTTTTTAAAGAAAAGATTTTTTTGTTCATGACAAATAACTTCTACAAGTTCTTTGAAAGAAAATTTAGTTTACAAATCAAGAAGACTTTACAAGGTTTGTTATCATATTTCTTTTAATAAATTTTATTTAAACACTTAGAGAATTAATTCTTTGATTAAGATTGTTTAGGAAGAAAAAGAAATCCTAAGTATCTTAGTTTCTTTTTATGTTAGTATTGGTTTATCAAATTTATGTAAGTATAGACTAACCAATGTCTACTTCGAAAATTATAAGTTGTGCTTGTATTTGATTTTGATATTATGGTTTTCTAGTTTTGAAAACTAAACCTTCTGACCTTTCAAATAAAATTAGTTTCGTAAAAATATCATAAATATATGAGTTTTAATAGATTTTTCTTTCTAAGAAAAGAGTGCTGAAATTTTGTAATATTCTGCAGATGGTCTAGTTACGAAATATTTTTTTTTAAGTCTCACTTCTCAGAAAATTCTCAAATTTTATGCAATTGTTTATAAACATATGAGGTATTAAATTGTAAATTTTTATAATTTTTGAAGTCATATTTTAAAATTTATGATTTTTCTTATTCAAAGTATTAAATCTATTTAGTACTAGATAGCATGTGTATGTTCGAATACGAAAATATTTTAAAAATATCTATTCATGTTATTTTCTTATCAAAATTTTATTTTAAACTCCTACATAAGTTTATTTTACTTTGGCAAAATTTTAAGTGAAACGGAGGTCTATAAGATATTAAAAAATTCTGGATTGAAGCATATCCTGAGCTATCCATTGGAAGATAGACCAAAATACTTTAGAAAATAAATTTGGTTAGGGCACTTCCAGATTTTATTTATTTCCGAAAATTTTTATGGTGTGAGATATGTATGTGTAGCATGTTTTTGGAAATTTTCATGATTTTTCAGATTGTTTAAAATTTACTAAAAATAGTAAATCAAACACTATACAGATTTCAAAACAACACTGATTAGCTCTAATTTTAGGTTTTCAGTTAAAGGCAAGGGGATGTTCGATAACCCTAATTCCAGTCCTACAATACTATTTTGAGTTTGATTTATATATGATTGTTTTAATTTAGGCTAAGGTTTGGATCGTTTGATTCGTGAAGAGTTTGTTTGTTTGAGATTTGTTGGCTTGGGATTTATTGGAAGGTAAGTATACTAAATTATTTTCAAAACCAAAGTCACAACAATATGTATGTTTTTGAAATTATGTTTGGAAATTATTGTGCTATGAAAATGTGATTAAATAGTACCATTAATTAATGTTTGTCTAGGCTTACTTTTATTATTTGCTACTAATAGACACATCTGTTTTATGTGTGAGCCCTATGTGATATGTGATTTATTATGTGTATGTGAGTATATGGGAAGTGTCTCCGGGGTACCCTAAGTACTAATGAGTCTATTACATTCGTGTGTCGACGAATTAGTGCATGTGGGAGGACTCTTTGATGATCACAATGAGGGTTTGGCTCTTACCTTCGGTCATGAGTGTTTTGTTTTTTGAAAATTAATTTCTCACTTGCACTTGCCCTGTATACATTAGTTGCCGACGGGTGACTTGGCTCTATTATGTGTTATGAAAGTCCTGTGTAGTAAAGCATAAAGGGAACCTAGAAAATCTATTATGATGTTCGATAAGTTTCTGATTGATAAATTTGATTATGAATATGAAATTTATAGTTTCATATTTACGAAATATATATATCTTCATTTTATATATGTTATGTACAAAAAATTAATACCGTTTAGTACATCTGCTAAGCATCCAAACTCACTTAGTATGTTATGATTTCAGATGATTGAGATTCTTATCCCGCATAGGATAGATTGGTATTTTAGCAGTGATTTTTTGGTTCCTTAGGAAATAAGCCTATATATATCATTCGAATATTCTTAAGCAGTTATTATTTTGGTTAAGAACTTTATAGTTGTATTTATTCATAGATGCATTTTTCTTGGATTTTTAATGGTTATTTATTAGTATATTACTTCATATATTGACTTTCGGGTTAGGGTGTGACACCCATAATAAGATATCACATGCATGTCATTGGACATATGATATATTGAATTTATATCCGTCCCACCCAAGTTTTTCCGTTTTGAACCTTCTAAAATAAATAGATAGGGAGTATTATTGTACCACATGGGAGACTATGTCATCCATAAGTCTGCAAATAATCGTTGAGGCTTTAACAATGGGAGGATCATTAGAGATCCACACAATGGCTTGATTATCAGCAATCTCTCCCAAGCCGAGGAAACAAATTGTTGCCAACGTTGGATAACCACTACTCACAAGTGAATTCTGCATATATTCCTCTAGCTTTGGTACGTAACCTTCATTGCACCACTTGGCTTCCACAAAGTAGGTTCGGACTAGTCTCTTTGTTTTGCAATTATATACATAATAAACTTATTAATGCATGCATGCAAGAACTTATTGTTAATTATATTAATTAAAGAGAGAAGAATCAGAAATGGCTCACGGCTTCAATCGCATAATGCATACAATATGATCTTCCTTCATTAGATATCTCCCGCTCAACTTCACTATAAATATCTAAGAGTGCCCGATAAATATGTTTCATTAGGTAATTACGTCAACTCTGTCATTAAGAGCTTGCTGAGGTGTTACTCAGAATGGTATACGCTGGTGGAGAAGGATGGAGCTATGTTGTAGGGCTGGAAAGATAAAGACCTTGTATCGGCTTCTGCATGGCACTGAGGGTAAGGATATATACTGTACTAAGAGTAGGGATACAAAGATAGTTATAGAAATAAAGTCTGTATTTTTTTCATAGGTTTGAGTCGATGGCCTAGCCGTGTGGTCGTGGTTTTGGTTTTAGCGTCGCAACAGCAGCAGCAGCCATCGGACGTGTTTGAACGATGTTGTGGAACATCGTACTGTGATTCAATATACCAATGGCTGCAGATTGTGATGTATCAATTCCTGCACCATTAGGGCTGTCATCGTTGTTCTTTTATACTAAATTTGTTGCTAGTCTCTTTGTAAATGACTTCGGTAATATGCAGTGATTCTTTCTGTGTTCATTTTGTGATTGAAATCTAACTAACTAGTGACTACTTGGTAGTCACACATTGCATTTTTCACCTTTCATGACCTGAATTTCTTTGAAGGACCACGGGAGTGGTTAAAAAGACATTTCTTTGATTGGCATGCATGCACGTTCTTGACTTCTGTGGTCAGAGAATTTGCATATACATATATAATTATATTCATCTGATTGGTTTTATCAGGTGGCTGGTGCAAGTTATTGAAGAACCTTTTGACTCTGAGCCTAACAAGGCCATTGGTTGGGTGGAGTTTACTTGGAAAATTAAGTATGAACCCAATTACTAATTGGGGCTAAAAGCAGAAAACATGAGTAGATTGAATCTCTCTCTCTTAGTCATCTATTTGGTTTAGAATTGTTTACGACATTGAAGAAAAACAACCTTTTAGAAGATGGAAAAGCTCGTATTTTTTACCTTATACTTTAAGGTTACATTTGATGCGCAGGATTAGATAAGATGATATTAGATTATATTAAATTAATGCCATAAAATGTATGGTAGAATTGAGATTAAATTGAATTCGATTAAATTAATTTAATATTATAATAAATTGATTTTTAAATAATATGTAATGAATTAATTTTTAAATACATTTAATATAATTAATAAATAATAAATAAAAGAATTTAAAAAGTAAAAACGAATTAAACTTTTAATTTTAAAAAATAATTTAGTATATTATTCTTTTAATATTTAAAGTTGGGCATAGGCCCTACCTGGATCCCATGTGGTTCCGCCGTTGAAGAATGCTTTGGGAATCCCGGTATATTCCTAAGAACTTGACGGGCAAGAAATTAGCAAATAAGGAATGCCCTAGGGATGGCATTCTAAAGAACCTGATGGGCAAGAAATCATCAAATAAAGAATACCCCCATCCAACGAGGTTAAGTAGAAAAGGATGACTTGTGGATGACTCCTGTTGGATAGTACAAGGAGTGCTGCCATATGACACAACATGGTGCGCCTTGCCACAAGAGGATAGGTGCCATGCTTGTGCAATTCCATTAATTGGATAATATGTGTATAGTTAGGATTAGCAAAAATTTCCCACCCACCCTACAGCCATAGGGTTCCACTCTGACTGGGGCAGATTTGAACAATTAAAATCGGGTATTGGGTCATGTTTGGATCAAAGATTTTGACATTATTTGTATTCGGATTGGGTTAGAAGAAACACCAATGTGAGATGCAGAAGATGAAATATCATCTATATGAAATGTTATGGGAAGTATAAAGTGGTTAGAAAGGAATGAAGTTTCATTTAGGGTTAAATATAAATAACAACTTTTTAGACCGAAAATGATTTTGTTTTTTCGTATTTTTGTTTTTTCAAATTGCCAAAAATAAATTTGCCCCATTGTGTATCGAATAATGAAGATTTACATATAGCAGTGTCAACATTTATTTATTTATTTTTTTAGTGGTGATATTGGTACCCTCACAAACTATATGTGAACATCTTTTGTAAATGCATCCTAATAAAAGATTAAAGTATCCCTAATTTGTAAATAAATTCTATTTAATATCAAAATTACTCTTTCTTTAATTTTGTTGGATTATATTTTTGTAAGTACCATTCATTCATCCATTTTTACCTAATCAATTTCATTATTACTTTATTCCTTGTTGTTCAAATAATATTTTTTTTCTTTTTTTCTAACTCTGAAATGTAGACTACTAACAACCTGCCCGGGATTGACAAAACTACTGCTACGAATATGGTGGATAAAGTGGAGTTTTCTATTAAATTAAAGTATATTTATAATTTCTATTTCAAAAAATATATATATATTTCCAATTTCAAACCTAGAATGGAGAAAAGAAGAATTGCACCACCACCTCCAACATCACACTTGGAGACCATACGCATTGAAAAGACAAATTTATCTTAATAACCTGACTTCATAAAAAATTTATTAATAATTTTGGACGTACTTATAAAGTGTTTAACACTTTTAGAAACTTTATTTGAGAACAATAATGAATTTTTTAAAAATATATTAATTTAGAGTGTATATAGAGATGATTTGGGGTGTAAATATCAACACTCTTTAGTTGCAAAAGTTTGGGCAGCTGATGTTGTCCAATAGTGAACTAGACTGATTACATGCCAAACACTGTCGTGAAAGTGATTGGGTTTTAGGCGCAGTTACGAAGTGTTTCTGTGGATTGAGATCAGACTAGCTCAAACTTGTTCAATTAGTCTCCGTGCTCTTTACACGTACGACTTTTTTTTTTCTTTTTTTTCTCAGATAGCTGACACCTTTTAAGGGTTAATGGATTATCGAGACTAGCTTTGATAAAATTTTAGGAGCATAGTTTGGAGAACTGCTCTCAAACTTCGGAAGAGGTTTACCTATACTTTATGAATATTAACACAAAGAGTAAGAATAGTGATAGGCCTCACTCCTTAGGTGATCTGCCGACAACTTCACGGTAGTCTTCTAGTGGATATCTAACCAGGCTGGAATGTTCCCGTGAAACTAAACTGTCCACTTTTCAATTTTAATTTTTAATTTTTTTAACTTTACTAAACTTTAATATGAACTACGGAAACGTGGGAAAAATTTCCTTTTTAAATCTAACATTTCTACAAAATAGATTTATAAAAATTTGGACAACATAACGACTATTTTTTAAATATGTCACCCTACAAAAGTTTCAAAAATAATCTTATATACTTCTATAACATATCCATCTCAAATTCTGGGCCTCAGGCCCTAAATTGATTTTTCACAATCCAACCACAATAATGCTTTTACATAAAACTCAAAATCATTTCATTGAAATGAAAATTTCAATATAATTCTAAAACATTATTTACAAAATATATGCATCAAAATTCTTTATAAGTATATACATTTATAAAATATGAAAATTATACATGAATCTCAAAAAGCATCATGTCGAAATTGGCCCACCTAGTCTCATGTAGGAGGTCTAGCACTGCGAGCACACGTTTCTACACCTGAGGAGGTTTTTTAACAAAAAATTATAAAATGTGAGCTACAAAAGCTCGGTGAGTGCGAGATTTTCTAACTTAAATTATTTTCTAAAAGGGAAACCTCCCTAAAACATTTATAAAAATTTCTATTTCTTACAATTTTCAGAAATATAACTTCAGAATCGATATTAACAAAATTCAGATTCAAAAATTCAGAACTAGCAGATAAAAATTTATACTAAAAATGGTAATTAATTTCACAAATTTTCATAAAATTTCTTATATAACAAAATTTCAAAACAGTTTCAGATATAACAGAATTTCATATAATTTCAAAACCACCAATAGATTTCCAGAAGCATACAGATAATGGTCACACATACTGGGTGAGACGAACCACTATCCCCAGCACTAGTGACAGCTATCAGTGCTTCATGCCCAACGTCCTTCACACTTTCTGACATATACAGAAGACATCTCACTAACGCACTGCGGATTAAATTCATAATACAAATGTGAAGTGAAATAATACCCCTCGCGTATATTTGGCGACGCAACTCGACTGACAAACTCAATTCCCTTCAGAGTTAGTGACATCTCATCCCATGACTTGCCATACATGCAGGGGGTATTCCGATCGGGTCTAAATAGATATATATTTTTTCAGATACCGTCAATTCCATAACAGATAGTGTAATCCATTGGGTTTGTAAAATTCAATAATTTCTTTATGCTATTCATAATTAAATTCATTTATTTCACTTGTTCATAAAACCATATACCATTTTGAATGACATATAATTCACAATTCATTGCATATATTTTTCATCTATAAACCATAACACGTTCAAATTAAAAATGGAATATTTAAATCACTTATTGGTTTCCATAACCCACATGAAATAAATAAAAATTACTTCACACTCAAACAACTTTAAACATAAAATTTTTAAAGTATGATTTGCACTCACTATTTTTGATCACTTGGTGGCTAATCAATCCTCCCCTCTTTCTTGACTTTTGGACTTTAATTTGGTCACCTATAATTCACCATTTCAAGCCCAAAAATCCATCAATAACATGTCCATTCCATAATTAAAATAAATTCACATTTCCTTAACTAAACTTCAATTACATCAAAACTAATTCCATTACTAATTCATCCAATACTTTCTAATTTCCATTTCTTTCCATTGCATTGGTGTTTGTTCAATGCCAAACATATTCAAACACTTTAATATCCTATAGAATTATATGAATTAATTAAAATTCAAGGTGCCCTTCAACCTAACAAAAATTAAATTTCATACCAATTCATCCATTTAATTAAAACTCCTTCCATCAATTATTCTCATACCAATTAATTCATCAACCAAAACCCTTAAACACATTAAAATCCAACACCCATACTCGGCGCCCATTCTTGCCATCCACTACCTCCACATACACACAATCATCTTCATATCAACCCAATACACAAATACACCATATTCTAATAGAATTTCATTTTCCATACAATTAATCACTTTCACACTAACCTAAACCAATTTAATTTATTTTCATTCCATTGATCTTCATTCACCATAAATCACACAAAACATCACTTAACATCATCAACTCTATGGATTCAATTCAAAACATATTCACCCTTATTCTAATAAAAATTCAAACTCACACCAAATCATCATTTTTTTTAATTCTTTTGATTCCAATCACTTCCATTTCATATCAAACATATCATACAACTCATTTAAGCATCAAAACCAACACAACACATACACGTACATAACTTGACCATATACTAATATACAACCTTATTCATCATACATTTGATTTCTCTTCTAACAAATCATCTCAACCTAAGATAAAATCTCATATAAACTCAATCCATGCATCAAAATAATTCAATTACACCATAGTTCTCATATTGACCACTTACTAGTATATAACTCAACTACTCATTCTCTTTACTTTCTTCAATTCTAATCACATCAATTTCATCTAAAATACTCCAATAATCATTCAAAAATCAAACGTCCAACCAATTGAACTTACTTAGAAAAATTACACTAAATTTCCACTTTGTCCACATACTAATATATACACATGTAATGCATTCTCTTCATTCTAAGCTCAAAAATCATATCCAAATGCATAATTTAAACATCAACAAATCAACTAAAGCCTTAAAATCACAATCTATTAAATTTCATAACATTATACCATAAAACTCTAACTTTAACTTACTAATTTTCTTGACCCATACCTATTTTAAGTCTCCATCCATTTTTAAACTCAATTTAAGTATGATTGAACTCTAAATAAACCAAAAATTTCATCAAAAACTCATCCAATTATCATTCATGACAAAACCCACAAAACTACCCCATACTAACATTAAACAATTTATCTTACCTTATAATTATTTTCACCTATTCTTGGAGGATTTTTTATGAAATAAGAGGCAAAGATGAATGAAAACTCCCTTGAATCTCTTCTTCTTCTTCTTCTTCTTCTTATTCTTCTTTTTCCTTCGGCTCTCTCTTCTCCTTTCTATTTTTTTCAATTTGTTTCTGCTACTGCACGAATGGGTTTTGGTTTGGGTCTGATTTTTGGTTCAAAATATATATAAGTTTAGCAAAATTATCATTTTATCCCTTAAAAATGCTATAATATCAATTTGACCCTTAAAGTTTGTGAAAACTGTAAAATACCCTCCATTCAATACTTGACAAGTGTCCTCATCCTTATTCACTAGTGCCACTTGTCACTCTCCTATGGTGCCTTTCTCCACATGTCTATCCCTTTCTTATCTTTATCTATTTGAATTTTTCGGAATGCCCAGATTATGCTTTCCCGGTATTTTTTTTCGAAATCCCTCCAGAATTCTCCGGGGCCTATATTCGGACTTCTTACATACTCTTAGTAGCTTTAGTGACTCTTAAAAGTCATTCTATGCCTTTTTTCAGCTCTCCGTAAATCACTAAATCGTCTTCGACGATTTCTGGATTAATTTCTTTTCAATTCAAATTTCCTTCGAAAGTGTCATTTAAATTTCTAAAATACTTCTCGAGTATTTTAATATTCATTTTGACACTTCTCTAAATTTTCAAAAAATTTTCGGAAGTCCTTCCGAATTTTCGATCAGATTTCGAATTATTCCCATTTACCTTTAAATAATTTACAACAATATTCCATGGTCACCTAATCATCAAATTAACCATGTAACTCTCTAATTGGGTGCCCTAATACTCAATCCTATGCTTCGAAAAATTTAAACGGAGTCTCGATCAATAATATCCATATTTCCGTCCATAAAGGCATTTTCGTAAATAACTTTTGGAGTTCTTGAAAATCATTCAAACAAACTCATTTTTACTCTGTTTCAGTTTCATGAAACTCTAATACTCATTTCGGAGCTTTTGATTTATAGGGTCCACTTTTCAGAAAAATCACTATTGACACGAATACTATTTACCTGAAAATACTATTTATTCGAAAATATTATTCATCCGGATGTGCTTGTTATCTGAAAATACTATTCATCTAAAAATACTACTATTCATCCCAAAAGCTACTATTCATTCGAAAATCACTATTTCTTCGAAAATACTATTCATGAAATTTCGGGGCTTACAATTAGGGAGACTCAAACCTACCATTTGAAGTAGCAGGTGAATATGGTTAAATCACTGCCACATAGCTTGTGAGTGCTCTTTACACATACTTATAGAACAAGTGAGATATTATCTTTATCTCAATATCGACTGGACAAATGAATCAAACGATTAGTGTTTGCGAAAATTCTACAGGACGTGCCAGTCTTTATACCCTACTAAATTCTATATATACTCATTTTATAAGTACACTTATTAATTATTATTTTAAAAAATTATAATAAATACTTATAACTCATTTAATATGAAAATTATTGTTGTTTTCAAGTTTATTGCATTATATTTTGTAGTAAACTTCATTAAAGCTATTCTCTTTTTAATAAATTAAGATTTTTTTTTCTAAAAATATATTATAGAGCGTACTTAATTGGAGATGTGCACATATAGTTTCATTCTACAATTAATAGGATTACTTAATTCGGTCCATAGGCTTTATAACACACTTTACTATTTTGCTTTCAAGAGTGGGCCTATGTCGTATCCGTGGCAATTTTAAAGGGGTGGAAATATCGACACTCTTAATATAGATGATAGGGTTTATTTTACATTGAAATGATGGTTAACAGTTTTAAGTGTACGAAAGTCAATTGATGATAAGGGATGTTTGTGTAATTGTAATCAAATTTTTATCTAGCTGCACTTACACCTAAACTTCGAGATGTTTGTGCAATTTGCTCTTATAATTATTACTAACTTAATGGATAAATGGTGTAAATATCAGCACTCCAATGTTAATTTGGCATTAGGCCTGCTGATAGCTCAAGCAACAACCAAGAGGACCCTTCTTCTTCTTTTCATTTTTTTTTTATCAATTTAGTTTTTTAAAATATATATTATTGTAATCAAAGGTAATATTTCAAAGATAGCATGTATTAATGAGGCCTAAAAAGACAATTCAATGTATAACAAATTTTTACAATTAAAAAAATTATTTACATTTTTTTTTTCAATTTGAATTTTATTATGATAAGAAAATTAGGGAAATTAGTATTGAAAAGAATTCAAATATCTAATAATATGTGTTAGTTAACATCAGATCCAAAAACTTAAATTGATAGGAAAAGGGCCCCAACTAACAATAGTATTCAATATATGAGGTTAACACGTGACATGTCCTCTTACATATAACGTGAACAGATAATTAGATGTCGGACAAATGTTAAACGCTCCCTACCCCTACTAGTATAACACGTGTAACAAGAATTCAAAATAAAAAGGAAAGAGAAAGTTTGAACTAGAGACCTTCAAGCTCTGATACCGTTGATAAAATAGATGAACGATATATCACTATATATTAGAATGTATAATATAAACCTATTTATAGGCTAATAGACATATTAAAAAAATGAAAAATAGAACCATATATTACAATAATGGTAACACGAGTATGTCACGATAATAGTATCACTAATATGGAAATAATTTATATAATTGATTGATTGATATGATTGATAAAAATTATGTAAATAATTTATGTATATATATATTGAATTGTAATATGCCTATTAGCCTCAAGTAAAGAGTGATCCATTATTTATATTCGTCACAAAAATATGAAAATATTTATTAAAGTAAGTGTTTGACAAAATGGGTTTCCCACAAAAGTAAAAACCTCAAGCTTCTGCCAATTAGATTCCGAGTAATCCTATCCAGCACCACAAAAACACGTATATATCTTTTCACCGAATAAATACAAATTTGCATAAATTATAATTACAATTATAATAATTGGGATCCATTGAAATACGACTCTAAAGCACAACTCAAATCTTTACTTTTCGTAAGTGAAAGAGGTTTATTCATACAAAAGTAAAAAAATACTTACACATCGATAGACTTATAAATCAAACCTGCCAGGGATGACCCTACTACGGGCTCACTTTCCTGAAAAAAAAGGTGAGATTTTCACAACCGTCCACTATTCACTCTTAAAAAAAAACAAAAGAGAGAGCTTTTCACGGCCCCCATAAACACATACGTGTAAGCCGAAATTAAATGAAATCGTGTTTATGAACAGTTGTAATTGAAAATGTAAAGTTATGCCCAATCAAAACATTACAAATACTGTGGGCCAGAAAAGAAGGTACCATCAATTTGATTAAGAATTAGTGTGTTACATGTGTAGAAAATTTTTCATGAAAAGTTTTAATAACAACATAGTATGTAATATTTTTTTTTATAAAAAAATAATATTAATAAATATTATAATAATGATATGAAGTGTGGTATAATTTCTTAAATGAAATTTTTTTTAAATAAAGAAAGATATAAATACTAATTTTTTATGAAAAAAAAATTATCATATATCATGTTGTTATTAAAAGAATGTATCAACGTGAGTATAACATATCAACTAAATATTTTATGAAAAAAATTTTCATTAAATATGCGGTGAAAAGATTTTACAACGTGATTCATCTTTTTTTTTTTTTTAAATAATGTGATCAGACTTATATGATAGGTACTATCAATAATGGAATCAGTATTACTAAGTAGGTCCCATGATTGAGAGTTTATCATGTTATGCCGTACTCAAGAATTTGTGGCCAATGATGCAAGAAGGTAAAGTGAATAAAGTTAGGGACGTTTGATATCATTTTCAAAAATTAAATTGTAGAAAAGTTATAATTAGATGAGAATTCTTTATTTTTAATATGTGCAAAATACTTGAATAATATAAAAAACATATTTTGTTTGTACCTTTTAATTAATATAAGGGCAAATTGCACAAACCCCCTTGAGATTTGATGAAATTACATAAATATTACGAGTTTGGGTAACCCTACAGACACTACCTGAGGTTTTAAAAACTCATACCCGAACCTCCCTGTCGTCAGTTAACAACGGTTAAATCCTTATGGTCAATGGTTAAAAGTATAAAAAGACTAAAATACCCTTCAATAAATTTAAATTAATATATTATACATTTTTAATTTAATTTAAAAATAAAACATAAAAAAATTTAAAAAAAAAAAATTGGTCTCCATGGAGACCAAGACTACGATGTTGATCTCCATGGAGACTGACTGTCTCCATCGCTGGAGACGGCCGTCTCCAGCGATGGAGATGACGTCCCCATCGTTGGAGACTCTAGTCTCTATTACTGGTCGAGTCTCCAGCGCTGGAGACGGCCGTCTCCAGCGTTGGAGACGGTCGGTCTCCATGGGAGACCAGATCTGGTCTCCCATGTAGACTAATTTTTTTTTTTTATGTTTTATTTTCAAATTAAATAAAAAATGTATAATATATTAAGTTTAAATTTATTGAAGGGTATTTTTAGTCTTTTTATACTTTTAACCATTGACCATAAGGATTTAACCGTTGTTGACTGACGACAGGGGAGGTTCGTGTAGAGTTTTTTAAAACCTCAGGTAGTGTCTGTATGGGTTACCCAAACATCGTAATATTTATGTAATTTCATCAAATCTCAAGGGGGTTTGTGCAATTTGCCCTTATATTAATTAAAAGGTACAAACAAAATATGTTTTTTATATTATTCAAGTATTTTGCACATATTAAAAATAAAGAATTCTCATCTAATTATAACTTTTCTACAATTTAATTTTTGAAAATGATATCAAACGTCCCTAACTTTATTCACTTTACCTTCTTGCATCATTGGCCACAAATTCTTGAGTACGGCATAACATGATAAACTCTCAATCATGGGACCTACTTAGTAATACTGATTCCATTATTGATAGTACCTATCATATAAGTCTGATCACATTATTTAAAAAAAAAAAAAAGATGAATCACGTTGTAAAATCTTTTCACCGCATATTTAATGAAAATTTTTTTCATAAAATATTTAGTTGATATGTTATACTCACGTTGATACATTCTTTTAATAACAACATGATATATGATAATTTTTTTTTCATAAAAATTAGTATTTATATCTTTCTTTATTTAAAAAAAATTTTCATTTAAGAAATTATACCACACTTCATATCATTATTATAATATTATATTAATATTATTTTTTTATAAAAAAAAATATTACATACTATGTTGTTATTAAAACTTTTCATGAAAAATTTTCTACACATGTAACACACTAATTCTTAATCAAATTGATGTTGTACCTTCTTTTCTGGCCCACAGTATTTGTAATGTTTTGATTGGGCATAACTTTACATTTTCAATTACAACTGTTCATAAACACGATTTCATTTAATTTCGGCTTACACGTATGTGTTTATGGGGGCCTCGTGAAAAGCTCTCTCTTTTGTTTTTTTTTAAGAGTGAATAGTGGACGGTTGTGAAAATCTCACCTTTTTTTTCAGGAAAGTGAGTTAGCCCAGTAGTAGGGTCATCCCTGGCAGGTTTGATTTATAAGTCTATCGATGTGTAAGTAATTTTTTTACTTTTGTATGAATAAACCTCTTTCACTTACGAAAAGTAAAGATTTGAGTTGTGCTTTAGAGTCGTATTTCAATGGATCCCAATTATTATAATTGTAATTATAATTTATGCAAATTTGTATTTATTCGGTGAAAAGATATATAACGTGTTTTTGTGGTGCTGGATAGGATTACTCGGAATCTAATTGGCAGAAGCTTGAGGTTTTTACTTTTGTGGGAAACCCATTTTGTCAAACACTTACTTTAATAAAATATTTTTCATATTTTTGTGACGAATATAAATAATGGATCACTCTTTACTTGAGGCTAATAGGCATATTACAATTCAATATATATATACATAAATTATTTACATAATTTTTATCAATCATATCAATCAATCAATTATATAAATTATTTCCATATTAGTGATACTATTATCGTGACATACTCGTGTTACCATTATTGTAATATATGGTTCTATTTTTCATTTTTTTAATATGTCTATTAGCCTATAAATAGGTTTTATATTATACATTCTAATATATAGTGAAATATATATCGTTCATCTATTTTATCACGGTATCAGAGCTTGAAGGTCTCTAGTTCAAACTTTCTCTTTCCTTTTTATTTTGAATTCTTGTTACACGTGTTATAATAGTAGGGGTAGGGAGCGTTTAACATTTGTCCGACATCTATTATCTGTTCACGTTATATGTAAGAGGACATGTCACGTGTTAACCTCATATATTGAATACTATTGTTAGTTGGGGCCCTTTTCCTATCAATTTAAGTTTTTGGATCTGATGTTAACTAACACATATTATTAGATATTTGAATTCTTTTCAATACTAATTTCCCTAATTTTCTTATCATATAAAATTCAAATTGAAAAAAAAAAATGTAAATAAATTTTTTTAATTGTAAAAATTTGTTATACATTGAATTGTCTTTTTTAGGCCTCATTAATACATGCTATCTTTGAAATATTACCTTTTGATTACAATAATATATATTTTAAAAACTAAATTGATAAAAAAAAAATGAAAAGAAGAAGAAGGTTCCTCTTTGGTTGTTGCTTGAGCTATCAGCAGGCCTAATGCCAAATTAACATTGGAGTGCTGATATTTACACCATTTATCCATTAAGTTAGTAATAATTATAAGAGCAAATTGCACAAACAATTTCCGAAGTTTAGGTGTAAGTGCAGCTAGATAAAAATTTGATTACAATTACACAAACATCCCTTATCATCAATTGACTTTCGTACACTTAAAACTGTTAACCATCATTTCAATGTAAAATAAACCCTATCATCTATATTAAGAGTGTCGATATTTCCACCCCTTTAAAATTGCCACGGATACGACATAGGCCCACTCTTGAAAGCAAAATAGTAAAGTGTGTTATAAAGCCTATGGACCGAATTAAGTAATCCTATTAATTGTAGAATGAAACTATATGTGCACATCTCCAATTAAGTACGCTCTATAATATATTTTTTAGAAAAAAAAATCTTAATTTATTTAAAAAGAGAAATAGCTTTAATGAAGTTTACTACAAAAATATAATGCAATAAACTTGAAAAACAATAATTTTCATATTAAATGAGTTATAAGTATTTATTATAATTTTTTAAAATAATAATTAATAAAGTGTACTTATAAAATGAGTATATATAGAATTTTAGTAGGGTATAAAGACTGGCACTCCTGTAGAATTTTCGCAAACACTAATCGTTTGATTCATTTGTCCAGTCGATATTGAGATAAAGATAATATCTCACTTGTTCTATAAGTATGTGTAAAGAGCACTCACAAGCTATGTGGCAGTGATTTAACCATATTCACCTGCTACTTCAAATGGTAGGTTTGAGTCTCCCTAATTGTAAGCCCCGAAATTTCATGAATAGTATTTTCGAAGAAATAGTGATTTTCGAATGAATAGTAGCTTTTGGGATGAATAGTAGTATTTTTAGATGAATAGTATTTTCAGATAACAAGCACATCCGGATGAATAATATTTTCGAATAAATAGTATTTTTAGGTAAATAGTATTCGTGTCAATAGTGATTTTTCTGAAAAGTGGACCCTATAAATCAAAAGCTCCGAAATGAGTATTAGAGTTTCATGAAACTGAAACGGAGTAAAAATGAGTTTGTTTGAATGATTTTCAAGAACTCCAAAAGTTATTTACGAAAATGCCTTTATGGACGGAAATATGGATATTATTGATCGAGACTCCGTTTAAATTTTTCGAAGCATAGGATTGAGTATTAGGGCACCCAATTAGAGAGTTACATGGTTAATTTGATGATTAGGTGACCATGGAATATTGTTGTAAATTATTTAAAGGTAAATGGGAATAATTCGAAATCTGATCGAAAATTCGGAAGGACTTCCGAAAATTTTTTGAAAATTTAGAGAAGTGTCAAAATGAATATTAAAATACTCGAGAAGTATTTTAGAAATTTAAATGACACTTTCGAAGGAAATTTGAATTGAAAAGAAATTAATCCAGAAATCGTCGAAGACGATTTAGTGATTTACGGAGAGCTGAAAAAGGGCATAGAATGACTTTTAAGAGTCACTAAAGCTACTAAGAGTATGTAAGAAGTCCGAATATAGGCCCCGGAGAATTCTGGAGGGATTTCGAAAAAAAATACCGGGAAAGCATAATCTGGGCATTCCGAAAAATTCAAATAGATAAAGATAAGAAAGGATAGACATGTGGAGAAAGGCACCATAGGAGAGTGACAAGTGGCACTAGTGAATAAGGATGAGGACACTTGTCAAGTATTGAATGGAGGGTATTTTTACAGTTTTCACAAACTTTAAGGGTCAAATTGATATTATAGCATTTTTAAGGGATAAAATGATAATTTTGCTAAACTTATATATATTTTGAACCAAAAATCAGACCCAAACCAAAACCCATTCGTGCAGTAGCAGAAACAAATTGAAAAAATAGAAAGGAGAAGAGAGAGCCGAAGGAAAAAGAAGAATAAGAAGAAGAAGAAGAAGAAGAAGAAGAGATTCAAGGGAGTTTTCATTCATCTTTGCCTCTTATTTCATAAAAAATCCTCCAAGAATAGGTGAAAATAATTATAAGGTAAGATAAATTGTTTAATGTTAGTATGGGGTAGTTTTGTGGGTTTTGTCATGAATGATAATTGGATGAGTTTTTGATGAAATTTTTGGTTTATTTAGAGTTCAATCATACTTAAATTGAGTTTAGAAATGGATGGAGACTTAAAATAGGTATGGGTCAAGAAAATTAGTAAGTTAAAGTTAGAGTTTTATGGTATAATGTTATGAAATTTAATAGATTGTGATTTTAAGGCTTTAGTTGATTTGTTGATGTTTAAATTATGCATTTGGATATGATTTTTGAGCTTAGAATGAAGAGAATGCATTACATGTGTATATATTAGTATGTGGACAAAGTGGAAATTTAGTGTAATTTTTCTAAGTAAGTTCAATTGGTTGGACGTTTGATTTTTGAATGATTATTGGAGTATTTTAGATGAAATTGATGTGATTAGAATTGAAGAAAGTAAAGAGAATGAGTAGTTGAGTTATATACTAGTAAGTGGTCAATATGAGAACTATGGTGTAATTGAATTATTTTGATGCATGGATGAGTTTATATGAGATTTTATGTTAGGTTGAGATGATTTGTTAGAAGAGAAATCAAATGTATGATGAATAAGGTTGTATATTAGTATATGGTCAAGTTATGTACGTGTATGTGTTGTGTTGGTTTTGATGCTTAAATGAGTTGTATGATATGTTTGATATGAAATGGAAGTGATTGGAATCAAAAGAATTAAAAAAAATGATGATTTGGTGTGAGTTTGAATTTTTATTAGAATAAGGGTGAATATGTTTTGAATTGAATCCATAGAGTTGATGATGTTAAGTGATGTTTTTGTGTGATTTATGGTGAATGAAGATCAATGGAATGAAAATAAATTAAATTGGTTTAGGTTAGTGTGAAAGTGATTAATTGTATGGAAAATGAAATTCTATTAGAATATGGTGTATTTGTGTATTGGGTTGATATGAAGATGATTGTGTGTATGTGGAGGTAGTGGATGGCAAGAATGGGCGCCGAGTATGGGTGTTGGATTTTAATGTGTTTAAGGGTTTTGGTTGATGAATTAATTGGTATGAGAATAATTGATGGAAGGAGTTTTAATTAAATGGATGAATTGGTATGAAATTTAATTTTTGTTAGGTTGAAGGGCACCTTGAATTTTAATTAATTCATATAATTCTATAGGATATTAAAGTGTTTGAATATGTTTGGCATTGAACAAACACCAATGCAATGGAAAGAAATGGAAATTAGAAAGTATTGGATGAATTAGTAATGGAATTAGTTTTGATGTAATTGAAGTTTAGTTAAGGAAATGTGAATTTATTTTAATTATGGAATGGACATGTTATTGATGGATTTTTGGGCTTGAAATGGTGAATTATAGGTGACCAAATTAAAGTCCAAAAGTCAAGAAAGAGGGGAGGATTGATTAGCCACCAAGTGATCATAAATAGTGAGTGCAAATCATACTTTAAAAATTTTATGTTTAAAGTTGTTTGAGTGTGAAGTAATTTTTATTTATTTCATGTGGGTTATGGAAACCAATAAGTGATTTAAATATTCCATTTTTAATTTGAACGTGTTATGGTTTATAGATGAAAAATATATGCAATGAATTGTGAATTATATGTCATTCAAAATGGTATATGGTTTTATGAACAAGTGAAATAAATGAATTTAATTATGAATAGCATAAAGAAATTATTGAATTTTACAAACTCAATGGATTACACTATCTGTTATGGAATTGACGGTATCTGAAAAAATATATATCTATTTAGACCCGATCGGAATACCCCTGCATGTATGGCAAGTCATGGGATGAGATGTCACTAACTCTGAAGGGAATTGAGTTTGTCAGTCGAGTTGCGTCGCCAAATATACGCGAGGGGTATTATTTCACTTCACATTTGTATTATGAATTTAATCCGCAGTGCGTTAGTGAGATGTCTTCTGTATATGTCAGAAAGTGTGAAGGACGTTGGGCATGAAGCACTGATAGCTGTCACTAGTGCTGGGGATAGTGGTTCGTCTCACCCAGTATGTGTGACCATTATCTGTATGCTTCTGGAAATCTATTGGTGGTTTTGAAATTATATGAAATTCTGTTATATCTGAAACTGTTTTGAAATTTTGTTATATAAGAAATTTTATGAAAATTTGTGAAATTAATTACCATTTTTAGTATAAATTTTTATCTGCTAGTTCTGAATTTTTGAATCTGAATTTTGTTAATATCGATTCTGAAGTTATATTTCTGAAAATTGTAAGAAATAGAAATTTTTATAAATGTTTTAGGGAGGTTTCCCTTTTAGAAAATAATTTAAGTTAGAAAATCTCGCACTCACCGAGCTTTTGTAGCTTACATTTTATAATTTTTTGTTAAAAAACCTCCTCAGGTGTAGAAACGTGTGCTCGCAGTGCTAGACCTCCTACATGAGACTAGGTGGGCCAATTTCGACATGATGCTTTTTGAGATTCATGTATAATTTTCATATTTTATAAATGTATATACTTATAAAGAATTTTGATGCATATATTTTGTAAATAATGTTTTAGAATTATATTGAAATTTTCATTTCAATGAAATGATTTTGAGTTTTATGTAAAAGCATTATTGTGGTTGGATTGTGAAAAATCAATTTAGGGCCTGAGGCCCAGAATTTGAGATGGATATGTTATAGAAGTATATAAGATTATTTTTGAAACTTTTGTAGGGTGACATATTTAAAAAATAGTCGTTATGTTGTCCAAATTTTTATAAATCTATTTTGTAGAAATGTTAGATTTAAAAAGGAAATTTTTCCCACGTTTCCGTAGTTCATATTAAAGTTTAGTAAAGTTAAAAAAATTAAAAATTAAAATTGAAAAGTGGACAGTTTAGTTTCACGGGAACATTCCAGCCTGGTTAGATATCCACTAGAAGACTACCGTGAAGTTGTCGGCAGATCACCTAAGGAGTGAGGCCTATCACTATTCTTACTCTTTGTGTTAATATTCATAAAGTATAGGTAAACCTCTTCCGAAGTTTGAGAGCAGTTCTCCAAACTATGCTCCTAAAATTTTATCAAAGCTAGTCTCGATAATCCATTAACCCTTAAAAGGTGTCAGCTATCTGAGAAAAAAAAGAAAAAAAAAAGTCGTACGTGTAAAGAGCACGGAGACTAATTGAACAAGTTTGAGCTAGTCTGATCTCAATCCACAGAAACACTTCGTAACTGCGCCTAAAACCCAATCACTTTCACGACAGTGTTTGGCATGTAATCAGTCTAGTTCACTATTGGACAACATCAGCTGCCCAAACTTTTGCAACTAAAGAGTGTTGATATTTACACCCCAAATCATCTCTATATACACTCTAAATTAATATATTTTTAAAAAATTCATTATTGTTCTCAAATAAAGTTTCTAAAAGTGTTAAACACTTTATAAGTACGTCCAAAATTATTAATAAATTTTTTATGAAGTCAGGTTATTAAGATAAATTTGTCTTTTCAATGCGTATGGTCTCCAAGTGTGATGTTGGAGGTGGTGGTGCAATTCTTCTTTTCTCCATTCTAGGTTTGAAATTGGAAATATATATATATTTTTTGAAATAGAAATTATAAATATACTTTAATTTAATAGAAAACTCCACTTTATCCACCATATTCGTAGCAGTAGTTTTGTCAATCCCGGGCAGGTTGTTAGTAGTCTACATTTCAGAGTTAGAAAAAAGAAAAAAAATATTATTTGAACAACAAGGAATAAAGTAATAATGAAATTGATTAGGTAAAAATGGATGAATGAATGGTACTTACAAAAATATAATCCAACAAAATTAAAGAAAGAGTAATTTTGATATTAAATAGAATTTATTTACAAATTAGGGATACTTTAATCTTTTATTAGGATGCATTTACAAAAGATGTTCACATATAGTTTGTGAGGGTACCAATATCACCACTAAAAAAATAAATAAATAAATGTTGACACTGCTATATGTAAATCTTCATTATTCGATACACAATGGGGCAAATTTATTTTTGGCAATTTGAAAAAACAAAAATACGAAAAAACAAAATCATTTTCGGTCTAAAAAGTTGTTATTTATATTTAACCCTAAATGAAACTTCATTCCTTTCTAACCACTTTATACTTCCCATAACATTTCATATAGATGATATTTCATCTTCTGCATCTCACATTGGTGTTTATTCTAACCCAATCCGAATACAAATAATGTCAAAATCTTTGATCCAAACATGACCCAATACCCGATTTTAATTGTTCAAATCTGCCCCAGTCAGAGTGGAACCCTATGGCTGTAGGGTGGGTGGGAAATTTTTGCTAATCCTAACTATACACATATTATCCAATTAATGGAATTGCACAAGCATGGCACCTATCCTCTTGTGGCAAGGCGCACCATGTTGTGTCATATGGCAGCACTCCTTGTACTATCCAACAGGAGTCATCCACAAGTCATCCTTTTCTACTTAACCTCGTTGGATGGGGGTATTCTTTATTTGATGATTTCTTGCCCATCAGGTTCTTTAGAATGCCATCCCTAGGGCATTCCTTATTTGCTAATTTCTTGCCCGTCAAGTTCTTAGGAATATACCGGGATTCCCAAAGCATTCTTCAACGGCGGAACCACATGGGATCCAGGTAGGGCCTATGCCCAACTTTAAATATTAAAAGAATAATATACTAAATTATTTTTTAAAATTAAAAGTTTAATTCGTTTTTACTTTTTAAATTCTTTTATTTATTATTTATTAATTATATTAAATGTATTTAAAAATTAATTCATTACATATTATTTAAAAATCAATTTATTATAATATTAAATTAATTTAATCGAATTCAATTTAATTTCAATTCTACCATACATTTTATGGCATTAATTTAATATAATCTAATATCATCTTATCTAATCCTGCGCATCAAATGTAACCTTAAAGTATAAGGTAAAAAATACGAGCTTTTCCATCTTCTAAAAGGTTGTTTTTCTTCAATGTCGTAAACAATTCTAAACCAAATAGATGACTAAGAGAGAGAGATTCAATCTGCTCATGTTTTCTGCTTTTAGCCCCAATTAGTAATTGGGTTCATACTTAATTTCCAAGTAAACTCCACCCAACCAATGGCCTTGTTAGGCTCAGAGTCAAAAGGTTCTTCAATAACTTGCACCAGCCACCTGATAAAACCAATCAGATGAATATAATTATATATGTATATGCAAATTCTCTGACCACAGAAGTCAAGAACGTGCATGCATGCCAATCAAAGAAATGTCTTTTTAACCACTCCCGTGGTACTTCAAAGAAATTCAGGTCATGAAAGGTGAAAAATGCAATGTGTGACTACCAAGTAGTCACTAGTTAGTTAGATTACAATCACAAAATGAACACAGAAAGAATCACTGCATATTACCGAAGTCATTTACAAAGAGACTAGCAACAAATTTAGTATAAAAGAGCAACGATGACAGCCCTAATGGTGCAGGAATTGATACATCACAATCTGCAGCCATTGGTATATTGAATCACAGTACGATGTTCCACTACATCGTTCAAACACGTCCGATGGCTGCTGCTGCTGTTGCGACGCTAAAACCAAAACCACGACCACACGGCTAGGCCATCGACTCAAACCTATGAAAAAAATACAGACTTTATTTCTATAACTATCTTTGTATCCCTACTCTTAGTACAGTATATATCCTTAGCCTCAGTGCCATGCAGAAGCCGATACAAGGTCTCTATCTTTCCAGCCCTACAACATAGCTCCATCCTTCTCCACCAGCGTATACAATTCTGAGTAACACCCCAGGAAGCTCTTAATGACAGAGTTGACGTAATTACCTAATGAAACATATTTATCGGGCACTCTTAGATATTTATAGTGAAGTTGAGCGGGAGATATCTAATGAAGGAAGATCATATTGTATGCATTATGCGATTGAAGCCGTGAGCCGTTTCTGATTCTTCTCTCTTTAATTAATATAATTAACAATAAGTTCTTGCATGCATGCATTAATAAGTTTATTATGTATATAATTGCAAAACAAAGAGACTAGTCCGAACCTACTTTGTGGAAGCCAAGTGGTGCAATGAAGGTTACGTACCAAAGCTAGAGGAATATATGCAGAATTCACTTGTGAGTAGTGGTTATCCAACGTTGGCAACAATTTGTTTCCTCCGCTTGGGAGAGATTGCTGATAATCAAGCCATTGTGTGGATCTCTAATGATCCTCCCATTGTTAAAGCCTCAACGATTATTTGCAGACTTATGGATGACATAGTCTCCCATGTGGTGCAATAATACTCCCTATCTATTTATTTTAGAAGGTTCAAAACGGAAAAACTTGGGTGGGACGGATATAAATTCAATATATCATATGTCCAATGACATGCATGTGATATCTTATTATGGGTGTCACACCCTAACCCGAAAGTCAATATATGAAGTAATATACTAATAAATAACCATTAAAAATCCAAGAAAAATGCATCTATGAATAAATACAACTATAAAGTTCTTAACCAAAATAATAAGTGCTTAAGAATATTCAAATGATATATATAGGCTTATTTCCTAAGGAACCAAAAATCACTGCTAAAATACCAATCCATCCTATGCAGGATAAGAATCTCAATCATCTGAAATCATAACATACTAAGTGAGTTTGGATGCTCAGCAGATGCACTAAAAGGTATTAATTTTTTGTACATAACATATATAAAATGAATATATATATTTCACAAATATGAAACTATAAATTTCATATTCATAATCAAATTTATCAATCAGAAACTTATTGAACATCATAATAGATTTTCTAGGTTCCCTTTATGCTTTACTACATAGTAGGACTTTCATAACACATAATAGAGCCAAGTCACCCGTCGGCAACTAATGTATACAGGGCAAGTGCAAGTGAGAAATTAATCTTCAAAAAACAAAACACTCATGCCCAAAGGTAAGAGCCAAACCCTCGTTGTGATCATTAAAGAGTCCTCCCACATGCACTAATTCGTTGACACACGAATGTAATAGACTCATTAGTACTTAGGGTACCCCGGAGACACTTCCCATATACTCACATGCACATAATAAATCACATATCACATAGGGCTCACACATAAAACAGATGTGTCTACTAGTAGCAAATAATAAAAGTAAGCCTAGACAAACATTAATTAATGGTACTATTTAATCACATTTTCATAGCACAATAATTTCCAAACATAATTTCAAAAACATACATATTGTTGTGATTTTGGTTTTGAAAATAATTTAGTATACTTACCTTCCAATAAATCCCAAGCCAACAAATCTCAAACAAACAAACTCTTCACGAATCAAACGATCCAAACCTTAGCCTAAATTAAAATAATCATATATAAATCAAACTCAAAATAGTATTGTAGGACTGAAATTAGGGTTATCGAACATCCCCTTGCCCTTAACTGAAAACCTAAAATTAGAGCTAACCAGTGTTGTTTTGAAATCTATATAGTGTTTGATTTACTATTTTTAGTAAATTTTAAACAATCTGAAAAATCATGAAAATTTCCAAAAACATGCTACACATACATATCTCACACCATAAAAATTTTCGGAAATAAATAAAATCTGGAAGTGCCCTAACCAATTTATTTTCTAAAGTATTTTGGTCTATCTTCCAATGGATAGCTCAGGATATGCTTCAATCCAGAATTTTTTAATATCTTATAGACCTCCGTTTCACTTAAAATTTTCCCAAAGTAAAACAAACTTATGTAGGAGTTTAAAATAAAATTTTGATAAGAAAATAACATGAACAGATATTTTTAAAATATTTTCGTATTCGAACATACACATGCTATCTAGTACTAAATAGATTTAATACTTTGAATAAGAAAAATCATAACTTTTAAAATATGACTTCAAAAATTATAAAAATTTACAATTTAATACCTCATATGTTTATAAACAATTGCATAAAATTTGAGAATTTTCTGAGAAGTGAGACTTAATAAAAAATATTTCGTAACTAGACCATCTGCAGAATATTACAAAATTTCAGCACTCTTTTCTTAGAAAGAAAAATCTATTAAAACTCATATATTTATGATATTTTTACAAAACTAATTTTATTTGAAAGGTCAGAAGGTTTAGTTTTCAAAACTAGAAAACCATAATATCAAAATCAAATACAAGCACAACTTATAATTTTCGAAGTAGACATTGATTAGTCTATACTTACATAAATTTCATAAACCAATACTAACATAAAAAGAAACTAAGATACTTAGGATTTATTTTTCTTCCTAAACAATCTTAATCAAAGAATTAATTCTCTACACGGATGAAGAACTTAGGCTACCAAAAGGTGAATAACGAAACCCTTTTGAAGTTTCCATCATGTAGTAATTTTCCGCTCTTAATAGAAATTTGCTTTCCTCATTATCTTCTACAATGCGGTGGTACTTGATGTTTAGGAGGGATATTAAATTCACGGATCAACTTCCGAGGAAGATAGAAACTAAGGGTCTATTATCTAATTTTCTTTTTGTTTTTGTTTTTTCTTTCCTTCGTTTTCAAATGAAAACAAGAAATTCATTTTCACATTTTTGGGATTTGAGAACACATATGCTAACAACTATTTTCTAAATTATGTTCCCAAAAAAAAAAGGAAAAAAAAAACTATTTTCTAGATTAACTTTAATAGATGAAAACCTTCACCTAAATTCAAACCCTTATTAAATTATTAAGAATTATTATAGAGAAGACTTACTTGATTTTATGTTGACAAACTTGAGAATGATTAAATCTTCTACAGTCAAATCACCTTAAAATATCTATAATTTTCTTTTTGAATGAGAAAGAAGAAAAAGAGCAAAATTATATATGTTGATTTGACTTGGGAACTATAACTCTTATAATATTCTTTATATACTAATCTAATTAGGTTTTCATTAACCTTAACTAAAAGTTAGTATTAGGTTTCTACACACTAAAGCTCATACCTAATGGATAACTCTGAAGCTTAATTAATAGATCACTTATTTAAATAGATAACATGTAATATAATTATCATTTAATATGTAAGTCCATAATAAAAAATATAAAAATTCCAATAATATGCACATAATATATTGCAGATGGAGACACTATAGTTCGAGCCTACTTTGTGGAAGCCAAGTGGTGTAATGAAGGTTATGCAACAAAGCTAGACGAATATATGCACAATTCACTTGTGATTAGTGCATATCCAATGTTGGCAACGAAAAGATTTCATTCTAGTATTAAATTAGAATAAATCAAATAATATTGTGAACTCTTTAAGGATTACAAGCAAACTCTTAGTATTATACGTTAACTCTCAATGGTTTGTTTGCCTTTTCTGCATGCCCATGTTCTCTATTTATAGCAAAAATGTGCAGCGGTTACCTATAAAAGAAACATAGATAAATCAGCTATAAATCAAATAATTTTAGTTGAATAAATCTAGATAATTATTGAAAGATAAATATCACAATTAAAGATAATAAAATCATATAAAAAATAGATAAGTCATATTTTTTAGCAATTACCACATCTTTTTTAGTTTCTTATCCAAACTTGATCAAAAATCTATCAAGTTACATTTTATTTCTGCACATTAGCTAATAAACTTCAAGTTCTACAAAAATACTCATATACATATTCACATAAAAAGTTTTCTAAAGATAAATTCCAAGAACTATAAAGAGAAAATTATCTTTTCTCTTTAGAAATTTAATTACACATTTATTTTGACACAAGATCACAAGAAAACTAATCAGATAAAACTTGAGAAAGATAAATCATGAAAATCAAGTCACTACATGATAAATACTCTGAGTTCTACACTGAGCACTGTTACCAAAAAGTGTTGTAGAACAAATTGTGCTTTGATGTTACAATACTTTTTCAAACCTGTTATTATAACATCTCAACAATTTATGAATTATATTGCTCACAATATACTACCTTAAATAAGATGTCAATATCCTATACACAACAAGCTGTGCATCAACAAACATAACTCCTAACGTTATCAATTAAGGGATAATCCCAATTTCCCCCCTGTAGTTTGATGAAATAGCCAAAATCCCTCTTTGCTTTAAAAAATCGCTAATATCCCCCCTGTTGATTTACAAAATAGATAAAAAATCCCCTATAGTTTATTAAAATATCCAAAAAACCCCCTACCGTCAATTTGAACGTTAAAAATCAACAGTTGACCGTTAATATGGAAGGGCAAAACCGTCCAAGTGAAATAAAATATAAAAAATATAAAAATTTAATAAAATAATAATTTAATATTTAAAAAATTGAAAAAAACTCCACTCTCTCTCTTCCTCTCCCTCTTCCTCTCTTTCTTCTTTTTCTTCTTCTTCCTTTCTCTCTTTCTCTCTCTCTCTTCTTCTTCTTCTTCTTCTTCTCTCTCGGTAGTACCCATATGAAACCCAGCTCGAAGCTGGGTTTCCGCGTCCGGAAATCCAGCTTGGATCTGGGTTTCCAATCTGGGTTCCCGCAGCGGAAACCCAGATCGGATCTGGGTTTCCGCTACAAAAACCCAAATCCCCGCCCAGATCGGGGTTTCCAACAGAGGAAACCCAGATCCGCCCAGATCGGGGTTTCCAAGTCGGAAACCCAGATCGGATCTGGGTTTCTTACGGTTGAAGGGCAGTTTGGTGTTGAGGGGTAGTTTGGTCTTTTCGCTCACTATTATAGTCAGAAATCAATTCTCACTAACAGAGTTAACAGAATGAGTAAAATAGGATTTTCAGAAACTACAGGGGGAAAATTAGCGATTATGTTAAACTACAGGGGGGAAACTAGGATTTTCCCATCAATTAATGAAGATCATTAAAAAACAAAAATAGTGCCTTGTGAGAAACCATGTCATCCATGAGTCTACAAATAACTAAGGAAGCTTGAACCATCTTGGATTGCAAGTTAGGTGGGCTCGATGCCCAAGCAAGTAAGGCAATTGCCTAAGACACCATTTGCCTAGGTTCATTTTATTAAGGCCTCATTTTTGTTTCTTAAAAATTTATTATATTACAATATAATCACAATAATTAATAACATAAACATATTTTCTTATGTAGAAAACATCTTGAAATATATATATTTTTTTCAATATTGATTGTTTAAAGTTAATTTCAGAATTATTTTTTAAAGAAGTCTAAAAAATTAAATCATAAATTTTGATTATATTGTTTAGATTCTTTTTCCTGATAGAAATAAGATTAAATTATGAAAACAAGATATTTATTACAAATAATAATAAGTAAATAGTTAACACAATTGGTGGTGTAGGTTCACATTTTAACTTAAAGGCCTGATCAAATAACGTTAACCCGACCTTGGTTGCTAAACGACTAGTCAAAAGCCCCTTTGGTTATAGCCATTAGGTAGAGGTGATTAATGCAGTAGGCATTATATTCCTCCATTTTTGGTTTAAAACTATATTCTGAACCAAATTAAAATTAAAATCACAAGAAAAATAATTTGTTATTACACATATGGGAGACTCTAAAAATCTCCATATGATTTCAGGAAATACCACTTTTTTTTGTTGTTTGCAAATAGATCAAAACCTTCTCTAATCTTTTCAAAAATATCTAAAACATCCCTCAAAACATTAAAATACAAGCTTATCCTTGGATTTAAAAAAAAATAAAATAAAACGGTTGGAGATCAAAGAATAAAAAATATTAAATAACTATCATATTTTTTTTTGAAACCTTGTTTAGTGCTAATCAAACAAGTCTCCAATTGTTTAGTTAAAAAAAAAAATCCCCTTACAAATAATATGACGCTGACTACTAGCTTATGTAGCTTGGTTACACACCTAAAGAAAATAAAATCCGATAACTTGGTCCAAAGTCACATCTTTCCTTATCTTGAATAAACCCTTAAGAAAATAAAACGTCTTAAATTGTCGCTAGTCACATTTCTGTCTTCTCTTGAATCAACCTCACATTATTTATATACAAATTTTATATCTCACTTTTTTAAAAGAAATTTATATATGCAACAAGAATAAATTGAATACAAGATTATAAGCTACATGGATATAATTAATATTCATGTTTTATACTATGAAGTGAAGAAAAATATTTGATAGAAGTAGCTGTTTGACAAACAGGGTTTCCCAAAAAAGTAAAAACCTTAAGCTTCTACCAATTAGATCCCGAGTAATCGTATCCAGCACCACAAAAACATGTTATCTTTTCACCGAGTAAATACAAATTTACAAACAAAAACGTCTATTTTATATGAGGAGATTTTCACCACCGTCCAGCCTAAAAAAAAAAAAATTACTTGGCCACGTAAACACATACATGTCAGCCAAAAAATATTATATATATATATATGGGGCCAGAAAAAACAGGTATAACATCAATTTGATTAAGAATTGGCATGTTAAATATGCAGCCAGACAATTTCACAATGTGGTCATTTTTTTTTATTTTTTAATAATGTGATCAAAATACTGTCACTAATGGAATAAATAACTAGGTCCCATGACTGAGACATGTTACTGTTAATAATAGTTTGTGGCCAATAAAAATTCATCCTAATACAAGAAGGTAAAGTGAGTAAACTTGGGGACGTTTGATGTCATTTTCAAAATTTATAAATTTTAGAAAAGTTATAATTAGATGAGAATTCTTTATTTTTAATATGTGCGAAATTATTAAATAATAATAATAAAAAAAACATATTTTGTTTGTACCTTTTAATTAATATAATTCGAAAATTATTAGATATTAATAATTTTCAAGGCCTTGGTTATTTGGAAGTCTAATTATGTACAAATTTTACTATAAAGTTTTAGTTTTGATAATGTGTTATATTCGAATCAATAATAAATTTGTAATATATGAAATCATTAAAAAGAGTCGAAAGGTTCAGGAAAAAAAAAAGAAAAAAATTACGAACCTCTTTATGGTCATCTAAAAAAGTACTCCCTATACTTATTTTTTCAACAAAGTTGTTAATCATAAAAAGAATTGAAAGTTAATTTAAGAAAAAGAATAAGTTAATTAAAAATAAAAATAAGTTAATTATTTCAATTGATACATAGAATTGAGAAAATTGATATAATTTCGAAACCAAATTAAGTTACTGATAAATAATTGGAACAAATTAAATTTTAAAAGAAAATAAATATTAAAAAAAAAAAGTTGCAGAATGAACTGAAGAAAAAAGTTCCCATTAACTATTGTGATAATTTAGAAGAGAAACAAATTTCATTTTATTTTTAGGAATTCCATATTAAATGTGAAGGTTTGAGAGCGACAAAAGGAAAAAAAAACAAACAAAAACGTGAATGAATATATGGAAACCCATACAACACAAAGGAAAAAATATTTCCACACTTTAAAATCGCATGGATAAATGTGGAACTCGATCTATTTATATATGTATACAGCCCCTGAGTCAATAGTACATTTCTTGTTCTTTGAAAAAACATTGAGTACTTTTAAATTTTAAATAAAAATAAAATTTAATATGAATACTTTAACAAGCCGGGGAACAGAGAATTTTTTTAATTTGAACTACAATTTTAGCAACTAGTAAAAAATTATTTAATTCTAAATTTTTTAACTTAATGTAAATACGATAAGTTAGAGTTATAACCGCTTCAACATTTGTCCATAAGTTTTTTAGGTGGTTATAAAATAAAGGTGTTATGGAGTGTGAAAAATAAAACAAAAATTGGTTGGTTGATATCCCATCATTTAATGGGATACAAAAATATGTGATAGATATTGACTTTATACAATCAGGCTAACCTTTTACCTCAAGAACATATATAGTTAGATGTCTCATTCATTATCATCTTCTCATTTTTATCTTTTTTTCACGACTTTTAGCTTTATTTTGTATAAATTAATTATGAAACCAACTTGAGGAGATTAATTTAATTTGTATACATATGAGATATAATGTGTGCTAAAATTAATTACTTAGTTATATATATGTTTTCATTAAAAAATAAACTCCTCAAAAATATTTAATGACTCACAAATCTTGCAGTAACATTATTAGTTTCATATTTTTCTCATTTCTCATCTATTATAAGTTATATTACTTTAACTTAGTCAAACATTTATTTCACTTGATCATAACCCTTGCATTAACCTTATGAACTTTCAATGTGTATTGATAAGAAAACTGTCTAATCTCAATCTCTTCTTTTAGTAAATATATTATAATTTCGGTGTGTTCTAAGAAGTAAACTCTATTTATTAGATATGCACACACACTTATCTAACAAATGAGAAAGTGGCGCAACTTAGTAGAATAGTTGAGCATTTTTCTTCACTTTTATGATAGAAATTCAAATCTCATATTTGCCAATTAAATCACAACGTATGAGGAGACCCTTCTCGTAGTCTGAGGTTGTGTTGCAGATTGTGCTTGTAGTGATTTATCTCAATAATTTAAAAAAAAAAATCTTTAACTCAATTGGCATTAGATCTAAAAAAAATAAATAAAAAAAAATAATGAAAATGAAAATAACGTTGAATGTCCTTTGTTTATTCCTCTTATAGTTAAGAAAACAATATTTGAACCTTGTAAGATACCCAACATGTTCTCTCTATCTATAATACTAGATTGTGGGATAAATTAAATTAAAGAAATTTGAGAGTTAAACTCAACATTTTCTCTCTTGAAATAACGTTAGATCATGGGACAAATTACATTCAACAAATATGGGATTATGCATTTAAAATTAATCGGGTATATACCCGTTTCACGCATTCATTCATAGTAAAGTAGTTGAGTACTTTTTCTACATCTTTTTTGTAGGTATTTAGCAACATTTAAAAACTCGGCCTAATTAATCAACTAGTCATTCACTAGGCGATCGATCGGCATTGACAGCACCGATTTCATGGAAATCGATGCTGTCACCACCCAGTCCACTTTTTAAAAAAAAAAATTCAAGTCCAAAACGACATCTTTTTGGATGTCGGCCCTTCAAAACGATGCTGATTTAGTTATTTAATTTTTTTGGCATACATTGTTTAAGGTAATTTCTTTATTTATGTTTTTAAAATGTCCTAATCAATATTTTCTAGATGTCTTGTGTGGAAGGATTAAATTAATAAAGAAATTGTGAAATGATTTGAACAAAGACAATTTTTTAGAGACTAACAAACTGTAATTAACATGATCCAGTGCATCTAATCTCTGGTCACTAATTTTTCTTACATCTAAAGAAGACAAAGGGTATGTGTTTCAAATGAGAATAAAGTGTGAAAGGAGAGAAAAACGTGTTATAATTCTCTTCTTCTTGAGTAGAGTTTTACTGCATGTGTTCCGTATATTGCTGCCTTTTGAAAGCTACATCAAATGTTGATGCCTATAAATATCTGAACAAGAACACACCATGACTCACACAAGTCAAGCAAGCACAATAAGCTATTGATTAAACTACCCTCCAACTAGAAATAGAAGAAAACAATGCCTCTTCAAGTTTCAGTACTAGATGCTATTTCAACCCTACCTTTATTATAGAGCACGCAAAAAAGAGGATTTGGCAAATTTACCTTAAGTTTTCTCTCATTTGAGATGTGTACATTTGTTTCTAAATACCTATCATAAAGACGAAGAAAAAGTACTCGACTACTTTACTAAGAACGGATGTGTGAAATAGGTGCATACCTGGTCAATTTTAAATGTATAATGTCGTATTTATTGAATTTAATATGTTCCATGATCTAGCATTATATCTAGAGAGAAAATATTGAGTTTAAATATCACATTTCTTTAATTTAATTTATCCCAAGATCTAGTATTATAGATGGAGATAACATGTTGGGTATCTTAACAAGGTTCGTGTAAAGTCCGAATCCAAGTGGATCTAGAAAATAAATTAAGCCCAAAATAAGAATCAATAAATGGGCCAAATTTTTAAGTGAAATCCAATTTTAAGTGGGCTTAATGATATTTAAGTGAAAGCCCAATTGTTTAATTATTGAGACAATTTCAGGTTTGGTCCATTAGAAAACAAAAATATTGTTTTTACCAACTATTTTACAAAAATTCATTTTTAACCTCTCAAACAAACTAATTTCTTCCTATACCCAAGTTACCCAAATTGCCCCTTAGTCAAATATTCTTTCCAAACTCAGATGAAATGTCAACAATACCCTCAAGCCTCCATAACCACTACTCTTCTTCTTTTCCTACGGTTTTAGGCTTCTTCTTTTCCATCCCATTTTCGATTCTCTCATCATTATTGTTTGTGCACCCATTCAACATTTTTGAATCCAAAAAACACACATTCAATCAAGCTTCATTCTCTCTAACAACAACCCTCACATTCAACATTTTTCTCCAAGTTTAAAGGTATGTGATTGTTGTTGGTTGTTTTTGAAATTTTTTGTGGATAATGCTTAGTTGAAAGCCTTAAAAGTGATTTATGGTTGTGATTTTATCATATATAAGTGTGATCTGCAAGAAAGTAAAGGAAATCAAAGAGCCCGAAAGTTCTGGTATCGGAACCGGGTTTTATAGGGTATAAAACCCGGTTCCGAGTTTTATACCCCCATAAAACCCGGATAAAACCCGAACTGGGTTTTATAATTTTTTTTTCAATTTTTTTTTTTTTTGTTTAGGAAGTTTGGTATTGATAGTTAGAGTTATATACGATAAGATTTAATTAGATTTTAATGGATTTGGTTGGTTTTGGCTTGAAAACTCGGTTGCGGGTTTTATTGTATATTAAAACTCGATTTTGTTTATGATTTTATTTATTTAATTTAGCAAATAATATTTAGAAAATATTGAATTAACCTTAAGTAATACAATGTTTGATAATAATTTAATTACATTTGAAACGTTTAATAAATATAGTTTTTTTTTTTTGTTTTTCGTACAAAACAATTGGTTATTGAATATTATGTGAGTATGGATGAGACTAATTTATTTCAATTTTACAGAAATGAGTGAAGTGACAATAATAATCAGATGCAACGGAGAGTGGAATGGTAATAATTATGTTGGGGGTGAGACGTTCATGATGGGGGCCCCGACGAATGTCAATTTATCTCGTTTGGTGGACTTTGTTTACATAGTAACTAGCATTGATAGAAGAATATGGGACATCTGTTTGCATTATTTACTCGGAGTTAGGGGAATGCTCGCAGTTAAGATACCTATCACGACCGATCTTAGTGTCCGGGATGTAATTTCGGACAACAAAGCTGATTATAGAGAGATTTATGTTGATAAGAATATAAGAGATTCTGCAGTTATCAGTCCTACTGTCCCTCCACATACCACCACCCCAATACAAGACGTAGGGCATGTAGAGAGAGATGACGATAGATTTGTAAGTCCCGCTACGGCTGAATATCAAAATTGTTTTGCTTCCTATAGCGGTAGTAATCAAGTTTCAGCTTCTGTCACTACATTTACATCCACAGAAAGTCCAATGTGCCACATTGATTATGATAGAAATGATGGTGATGATGAAGATTGGGACACAGATAATGATCGTGATGAGACATCAAAAAATGGAGATGATGACGATGAAACTGTAGATGATGATGATGATGGAGAGAATGTGGAGTATCCAGAAGTTAGATTTTCTGGTTCACAATTTGAAACCAACCCTTCACAACCATACTGGATTGTTCCCGGTACAGAGGACTGCGAAATTGAGACTACTTCAACCGCTATGTCGACTTTCATCCAACGTGATACATTATATCAAGGTGCATTTTTTGATAGTAAACATGAATTGAATGTGGCTGTTGGAAAAAGTGTTCTTAATTCAAGATTTGAACATAAGGTTAGACGTTCGTGCACGGTTCGATATGAGGCCGGGTGCAAGGATTTAACCTGTAGCTTTGAGATTCGTGCAAGATGCAGAAATGGTGGTTCGATGTGGTATGTATACAAGTATGTACCGGAACACACATGTTATCAGGACGCTTTCGAGGCACATAGGCGAAGTGTGAAGACTGTTGTCATAGCAACATTGTATCAAAAAAAGGTAGGGACTTGATAGTATTACCCCTCAGGTTTTGATTGCAGAAATGTTGGAGCAATATGGTGTGCAGATTATGTACACTAAAGCTTGGAGGTCTTTACAATATGCAAAGAAACTATCATATGGGAAAGCGGATGAGTCATTTCAACAGCTTCCTCAGTACTTTCATATGTTAAAAGAAACAAACCCTGGTACAGTGACGGCAATTAGGACGGATGAAAACAACCGGTTCTTATATTCATTCGTTGCACTTGGATCCTCAATTGAGGGTTTTCGATCTTACATCAGACCAGTTATTGCTGTTGATGCTACCCATTTGAAAGGTGAATATAAAGGGGTGATTTTTGTAGCTACAGCCAAAGATAGGGAGGAGATGATTTATCCTATTGCTTTTGGATTTGGCGATGGAGAGTCGGACAGTTCATGGACTTGGTTCTTAAGTAAATTACGAAACGTTATTGGTGGAACGCATCATTTGCCATCAGATTTGATTATTGTCTCCGATCGTCATAAAAGTATTGCGAATGCGATGAGCATCGTTTTCCCTGAAGTCCCACATGTGTTCTGTTTCTTCCATTTGAAGCAAAACCTAAAGCAACAATATAGAAAACAAGTAGATGTTTTGAAGATGTTTTACGTTGCAGCATATGGTTATGATAGGGAAGAATGTGAAAGATATTTAGAACAAATTCGACAGGTATGTCCAAAATTGCATGAAAAATTGGTTAATATTGGGGTGGCAAAGTGGTCACGTGCATATTCTCCAAAAAGAAGATATGGCATGATGACTACTAACATTGCAGAATCACTCAACAAATGCATGATGAAAGCACGTCGATTGCCAATAACAAGTGCACATGAATTTCTGAGACATATGTTACAGAGATGGTACAGCGATAGACGTGTTCATGCTGAGAAACTCAAATCGTCAGTGACCAAAACTGTGGAGGATCATGTCAACTCGATGGCTTATCTGTCAACGAGTGGCACGGTATCTGCCATTCAAGAACCAACCAATTTCGGAGTTGCACATGAATCAGGCTATGAGTTTGTTCAGCCTTTTCAGCGATCATGCAGTTGCAATCGTTGGGACCTAGATCGGTTGCCATGTCATCATGCAATTGCTGTTGCCAGGTATCGTTATTGTACTTTGTTATTTTTCATTATTTAATATAATATAGTAACACTCTGCCTATGTCATACATATCAGGTTCACTGGTGTTCACTATTATACATTTTGTCATGATTATTATAGCAAAGAATGGCTTAAAGCTTCATATGCACGTCCGATCAATCCTGTCCCTGGGCCAAAAGATTGGCATGTTCCTGCGGAAGTAAAAAGTATGATTGTATTACCACCCGAAGGAAAACGACAAGCAGGTAGACCAAAAGAGGCGCGAATTCCTTCAGCTGGAGAAAGTCGTAGGAAGAAAAAATGTGGAAAATGTGGTGAAATGGGACACAACCGGCTTCGTTGCCCTAACCCCCATATATCAGGCATCGGAGGGACGAGTGGAGAAGGTGCTGGGAGCAGCGCTGAAGCTACTGGAGGTGCTACGTCGTCTGCCGCGGTTATGGGACCTGTTAGGACCTCTCGAAAATGTCATCTTTGTGGTGCGACTGGACACACGCGACGTCGATGTGATCAACGGTTTTCTATTCCACCCTCAGCGGATGATGAAAATGGTGGTAATGATTTACAATGAATATATTGTTTCAAATGTTCATTTATTATTTTCTTCGCTTATTTTCTTCTTATATGTATTGTATTGGAGAACTTTGAACATGATGGTTGGTATGTAATGCAAATGTTATTAAACTCGGATAATCAAAAGAGGTATTTTTGTAAACAAAAGTTTTAGTTAAAAATTACTATAAGCACTCGCTGAGCTTTCATAGTTTATAGTTTTCTTATTTTGTTTTAAAAACCTCCTCAGGTGTTGGCGTGGGTGATGGAGAAGGGATAGCTCCTCCAGAAGTATAGGTGGGCGTGACACAACAATGCTGCCATATAATTCATATTTTGCATGTTTTGCAGCTTAAAGAAAAAGGATCGTAAATCGATTCTTTTGAGTTGTGACTAAGTGGTTCATGAAGTTAAAGTTTAGTTTTTAAACCATTGTGGAAGGTTGTGAATGAATTGCTTTTTAAATTCATGTTTTTGTTTTTGATGAAATAGATAAAAGATTGGAAATATGATTTAATATGCCCGTTTGTGGTAAAGAAGTTAAGTGGTGATTGAGAAATATTTTAGAAGTATGAATTTCCCTTTTACAGGTTTTGGAAATGTCAAAAATGCAGCTGTTATGCTGCTGGATTTTAATTTGAAAAAAAGTGAGATTTGGATTTTAAAATGGAATTGAAATTTTAGTTTTAAAACGAAACCATAATGCCTATTATAACCCATTTGATATATATCTCCATATTTTTGGTGTTGTTTTTTTTTATGTGTCCAAAGGCTCCAAATTTTGTACAAATGTCTTTGATTTCATCAATTTAACTTAATTGGACATATAACTTATAAAATTTGGCAAAATCGTCACATTCCAGTATAATATGGTTTAATGTTACTATATAAGGGATTGTACGATATTCCTTTGATTTCATTGAATACATTGTATTGTATGTAATGTTAGTCTAAAGTTGAATATTATTTTAAAGTATTTTTGGGAAGTTTTGGACATTAGAAAGGAAAAATTCAAGTAAAAAGGTGAGATAAAATTCATTTAACAAAACCGGGTTATAAGGGGCATTTTAAACCGAAACCAGATTAAAATACCCCTTATAACCCGAACCGGGTTATAATGGGCATTATAACCCGAAACCGGGTTATAATGCCCATTATAACCCGGTTCGGGTTATAAGGGGTATTTTAACCCGGTTCCGGGTTATAATGCCTATTATAACCCATTTGATATATATCTCCATATTTTTGGTGTTCTTGTTTTTTTTTATGTGTCCAAAGGCTCCAAATTTTGTCCAAATGTCTTTGATTTCATCAATTTAACTTAATTGGACATATAACTTATAAAATTTGGCGAAATCATCACATTCTAATATAATGTGGTTTAATGTTACTATATAAGGGATTGTACAATATTCCTTTGATTTCATTGAATACATTGTATTTTAGGAAATATTAGTCTAAAGTTGAATATTATTTTAAAGTATTTTTGAGAAGTTTTGGACATTAGAAAAGAAAAATTCAATTAAAAGGGTGGGATAAAATTCATTTAACAAAACCAGGTTAAAATACCACTCATAACCCGGAACTGGGTTAAATAGGGCATTATAACCCGGTTTCGGGTTATCATGCCCATTATAACCCATTTGATATATATCTCCATATTTTTGGTGTTTTTGTTTTTTTTTGTGTGTTCAAAGGCTCTAAATTATATCCAAATGTTTTTGATTTCATCAATTTAACTTAATTGGACATATAACTTATAAAATTTGGCGAAATCATCACATTCTAATATAATGTGGTTTAATGTTACTATATAAGGGATTGTACAATATTCCTTTGATTTCATTGAATACATTGTATTTTAGGAAATATTAGTCTAAAGTTGAATATTATTTTAAAGTATTTTTGAGAAGTTTTGGACATTAGAAAGGAAAAATTCAATTAAAAGGGTGGGATAAAATTCATTTAACAAAACCGGGTTAAAATACCACTCATAACCCGGAACCGGGTTAAATGGGGCATTATAACCCGAAACCGGGTTATAATGCCCATTATAACCCGGTTTCGGGTTAAATTGGGCATTATAACCCGAAACCAGGTTATAATGACCATTATAACTCGGTTCCGGGTTATAATGGGTATTATAACCCAGTTTCGAGTTATAATGCCCATTATAACCCATTTAATATATATCTCCATATTTTTGGTGTTTTTGTTTTTTTTTGTGTGTTCAAAGGCTCTAAATTATATCCAAATGTTTTTAATTTCATCAATTTAACTTAATTGGACATATAACTAATAAAATTTGGTGAAATCGTCACATTCTAGTATGTTAGTCTTAATGTTACTATATAAGGGATTGTACAATATTCCTTTGATTTCATTGAATATATTGTATTGTACGAAATGTTAGTCTAAATTTGAATATTGCCTTAAAGTATTTTTTGGAAGTTTTGGATATTAGAAGGGAAAAATTAAATTAAGAATGTTGGATAAAATTCAATTAAAAGTGTAGGATAAAATTAAATGAAAACCGGGTTATATAATAAGTATTATAACCCGAACCGGGTTATAATAGGTGTTATAACCCGGTTCCGGGTTATAATACCTATTATAACCCGGTTCGGATTATAATGAACCGGGTTATAATTGATATAAACCTGGATTCGGGTTAGACTTATTTGAACCCGGACCGGGTTAAATGATCCATTATAACCCGAACCGGGTTATAATGGGTATGATAACCCGAACCGGGTTATAATGGGTATGATAACCCGAACCGGGTTATAATAGGTATTATAACCCGGTTCGGGTTATAATGGGTATTACAACCCGAACCGGGTTATGATGGGTAATATAACCCGGATTCGGGTTAGCTTACCCATTATAACCCGGTTCGGGTTATAATGGCTATTATGTTTAATAATTGATTACAAGTTTTATAAACAATCATTTTTTTCCTTAAAAAACATGTAATCTTGAACTACTCCACAAGAGGAACCACTTAATAAATATAATTTCATTGATTTTTAAACACTTGATTTTTAATTTTGAGTTTTTGAATTAATTGAAGCACTTAATAAAAAGTGAATAATAAAAATGATTGATTGAAATTTTTATTTGATTAATGGAATAACTTAATAATTATCATTTGATTGATTAATGGGTTCGTAATTTTTAATTTTGAGTGTTTGAATTAATGGAAGCATTTAATACGAATGATTGATTGAAATTTTTATTTGATTAATGGAATCACTTAATAATTATCATTTGATTGATTAATGGGTTCGTAATTTTTAATTTTGAGTGTTTGAATTAATGGAAGCATTTAATACAAATGATTGATTGAAATTTTTATTTGATTAATGGAATCACTTAATAATTATCATTTGATTGATTAATGGATTCGTAATTTTTAATTTTGAGTGTTTGAATTAATGGAAGCATTTAATACGAATGATTGATTGAAATTTTTATTTGATTAATGGAATCACTTAATAATTATCATTTGATTGATTAATTATCACTTAATTGTTATTAACTTGTTAAGTATTTTATTTTTGGTTTTCAATGCATAATAATCTAAATGATTGATTGAAATTACATCAATTTATTTATATTTTATACAAATGATAATAATCATTCAAACACAACATTTCCCTTTTCATCTAATATCCACCGTCCATAATCGTCAATTACATATTGTGCTGTGGAATACGTATATATATCATACGCCATATCCTTCCTTATTCTAATGGCATCATCCTTCGTTTGGTGCGACTTCCATTCATGATCCAGAGACTTGATAAGATCATGGATAAACATCGCACAATACGCTCCACAACTGTTGCTGCATAAGTATGAAGACATGTTAGATGATTATTAAAAGTGAATAATATTCGAACTATGTTTTAAACAAAAGTGACATCTACCCGTTAACTTGCTGAGGCACATTTTCCATATTGACACGTGCCACGTCCCATCTATTTTCCACAGGTGGTGTAGGTCCTTCGTTTTGCTCATAAAATCCAAGCGACCGTAAGATGACCGGCATAAAAAATGCAAGCGGCTGCAAGACCTGCCTCCATTGCTCAAAGTTTACTGCTTGCATAGAATCATACACCACTATCTTCTCCTCCCTCAGGCACACCTTACAAACGACCTAATGCATCTGAGATAAACAACAAGGGAGTAGCACCTACATTTTCAAAACGTTAATCGTATAAGACCAATGTGAAGGATAAATTAAATAAAAATTAATAATATACACATAATGCAAAAATTATTAATTCTCCAATCAAACTTACATTTTCTGCAGATTTCCAAGACATTTTACTGTCAGCCAGGCCGGTAGCACAACTCTGCCAGGAATTCGGGACAACAGCTGTCAACGGATCAAACTCTTTATTCAGTGTGGTGTATTCAGCATTGAAAACGCGCACGATATCCGCCTGTAATCATTAAAATTAAACATGTTATTTTCAAATAAATTAAATTAATTAAATAAACACGATCTCAACCTGTAACAATTAAAATGTAAATACTTATAAAAAATTTGTCCCGTGGACTGCGTATCTACAATCTGTTGCCTCGTCCCACCACCCGCAAACTTTTGCTTTTTTCCTAAGGCAACTCAAATACGCATCAATATGAATCCCCGTCAACCACTCATTCATATTCTCGATAGTACGAAGCATATCCGGGGTGCATGGCACCGGATATCCATCAATAGTGTGCCTGAAAAAAAAATAAAAGAATTAGACTATATTTTATTACATTAGTAATCAAATTAAGATAATGTAATATTATTTTTTATTCATACCAGAGATTCAAAGAAGCAGCTTTGTACTCCGTGTAGACATCGGGTACAGTCTTCGCCACCTGCTCTGCCATATCCTTCATCACCCGCTCCACCACTTTCTTTGATTCTTTCTTTTTCTTTTTCGGGTGTATGGGATCCGTGTATGGCATCCTACAAGATGCTGATGGCTTAATTTTTCGCTTGCATCGCTCATGGATAAGCCCTCCCTGTAATTTAAAGCAACTCACAATTGTAAATTAGATTTTTAAACTTAATACGTAAGACTATAACGTAAAATAAATACAAAATTTACCTGAACATCACCGATGTCATGGATGTGATGATCCCTCTCAGCTCCTGAGTCATGCATATGGATAATCGGGTCCTGATCAGCAATGCTATGATCCCTCCCTAATCCAGAGTCATGGATAGGGTCAGCAATGTGAGGATCCCTCACTGATCTTGAATCATGGACATGCAGGTTGTGATCCGGGTCCGAATAGAGCTCTCAGCAGCATCATCATCCATACGCCCACTAATCTGTAGGCGGTCTTCAACTCTTTGCAATCTCTTATCCAATTTTTTCAACATCCTGTTCTGTGATTGCTGCAACTCGACTATATGCTCCAATAGCTTCAGTATCTTGCCCACATTTGTCTACTGAGGCACCTACATAAATAAAAAATATATAATTATATATAATTTAAACAAAATGTAAAATATAAATAAAATATAAATTATATGTTTATATATAAATGACATAAATTATTATATACACCTAATGTAAAATATAAATCAAATATGAATTATTTATTTTTATATTTAATAAAAATTTATATCATTTATATATAAATATAAAAACTATATATTTATAGATAAATGATATAAATTATTATATACACCTAATGTAAATTATAAATTATTTTTATATTTATATCATGTATATATAAATATAAAAAACTATATATTTATATATAAATGATATAAATTATTATATACACCTAATGTAAAATATAAATCAAATATAAATTATTTAAAATCAAATTCATACTCGAGGGTGAGATGATCTAATGGGCGAACTGCTCCCCGGTCGTACATCATGCACACTTTTTGTTCTCGCCTCCCTCTCTTCATCCTTATCCTCTCCCTCCTCCTCCTCCTTCTCTTTCTCCTCCTCCTCCCTATTTAACATATTCTCACTCACTGTCTGCTCATCATCATCATCACCCTCATCATCTTCACCCCCCACTTTTCCACACTTTCTCTCCAACCAAATGCTTGGCGTTGAAGGACCTCCAATAATCCATCTCTCTCTCATCATCAGTGGACACAAGAATCTTCTTCGATGCAATACACTACAATACATGTATATAAATATAGTTAGTATATTAAAGGCAAAGGTAGTAAACAAATTAAAAAAATTTAGATTAATGTAGACACTTACAAAGTGAAGCTCATTCCTCCAATTATTTGCATCCTTTCTAATCCGCTTATTACAATGCCAATTCCTAAACCTTGGCAAATCCACATCGCCTGGTATTCTGTTCTCTACTTTATTGTCTAAGTATGGGAACATTTCAACAAGCCACCACTGTAATGCATATTAAACAAAAACAAATATATATCATTACAATATAAAAATAAATATATATTTAAACAATTTTTTGTTAATTAAATTTGTGAAAGTTTAAAAAGCCAACAAACAAAAAAAAAAAAGTGTTGCTTTGACATGGTGGGTAAGTTAAATTGAATGCCTAATTTTTTTTCCAACTTTTTAGTTAATTAATTTGTTTAACATGAATAATATTATTGATTTTTCTTGTTTAATATTTTAATTATAAAATACATTAAAGTTTGACATTGGTGTAATATTTTAACAATGTTTAAGAGTGATCTTTAATTAGCACTTCCTCTCACATAACAAAAGTGTTTGCGTATTTTCATTCTCTTAATGGTGACTTTTTAAAAATTCTACTAAATACATTTTTTTAAACTTTATTTGAGTAATTCATTTCGAAATAAATAATTGAACTAATGTTTTAGTTATGCAAACAAATTAAGAACCATGAATAAATATATATTTAAACAATTTTCATTCATAATAATAATGAGCATATAGTAAGTGTTGTACCTGAAATGCCCAAACAAATCCATATAGATTAACCGTCCGTCCGTGGATAAGGCGTTCCTCAGTAATCACCTGTCTGAGGTGATGGAGAAGTATACTATATGCCAATGTACCCCACGGGAACGCATTCCACACTTCTACATCCTCTATCATGACCCACAACGCCTTATCCACCCCTTGACGCTCATCTAAACCATAAAATAACTGGAAAGCTATGACTAAATTAGCCAACTTCAAAGTGTCATCAACATCTAAATTCGCCCGTGACTTGATCATTAGTACAATAGCTTTCACTGATGGTGGACTTCCTTTGAACAATCTCCACAGAAGACTTTTTTTATCATTTTGTCATGCCTTTATCGTACTTACATCGATTCGCCCGAATTGCAGCCCTGTTACCAATAAAAATTCCTGCTTTCCAAATCTATATGGTCGCCCTCCAATTTCAAACCACATCTCATCAGGGCTAGCATGAGGGATTTCTAACTCCCTAGCAAGAATAGTTGCAATCAAAGGGCAAACCAACAACTGATTATGAGATATTTCCATAAAATGTCTAAATGGAGTCATGCCCAAAAATTGCTTCAGGAGTTCTTTTTTTTCAAGAGCTACGTTTAGACCAGCAATCTCTTTGAAGCTGCAATGTGTACTTAATGGCATATCATCAGGAATAACCTGTGAACTCCATTTATAAAGGACCTGCATCTATACAAAACAAAAAAAATAATTGTAATAACATTAATTTAATTGACTATTTACTTTAAAATAACACTTAATTATTATTTTTTTGTCCTATTTTCATTAATTTATAAATCTAATTTTAATTAACAAATTAAATTAACATATTACAATTACATTCAATCAAATTTAAAATTTAATTAATTAATTCTTCTTATTTTTTATATTTCATTTACTTATTTTTATTTTTGTTAATTTTAATTTTTATTAATCACATTTATTTCATATTTTTATTTTAATTATTGGAATAATAGATTACATTTCATTTATTTCTAACTTTATTAAATTTTATAATTTATTTAACTTATTTCAAAAACCAATAATAATTATATATTTATTAAATAAAAAAAAACCTGGGTTTAATTGTGTATTAAACTCGGTTTTGCACAAAACCGGGTTTAATGCATCAATTAAACCCGGTTTTGGATTAAAACCAGGTTTAATTGATGCATTAAACCCGGTTTTATGCAAAACCCAACCTCATTGTCTTCTTCACAAACCCAAACCTCCATTTTCATGTGTTATCCACCAAAATCCAACCAAAACTAATCTAATCTAATCATACTAAACTAATCCAACATCCATAACACAAACAAACTAAATCAACACTCAAAAATTTCACATATAGAACTCAAACTATCAAATGGAGTTTGTCACTTACCATCGGTAATGGAGGCAGTGATCATGCTCGCCGGCGGTTGGAGGAGGTCGGCGAAGGTCCGAAATGGTGAGACAAGGCTGGCGATGGGCGGTCGGGCGTGATGGTCGGGCGATCGGCAATACGCTCGCGGTCGGGCGTGGGCGGTCGTGCGATCGGGCGATTGGCAAGGTTGGAGGAGATCAGAAAGGCTTGGATGGGTGAAGACTCTCGCCGACAGTTGGAGGACGTCGGCCAAGGGCGAAACGGAGAAACAAGGCGGCTCGCGGTTGGGCTTGGGCTGTCGGCCGATCAGCAAGGTTGCAGGTCGGGCGTGGGCGTGGGCGTGGCCTTGGGCTGTCGGCCGATCAGCAAGGTTGCAAGTCGGGCGTGGGAGCTCGTCGGCGGTCGACGGAAACCGGGTTGCGATGTTGATTTGAAACCGGTTGATTTTGCTTTGGATGATTTTGCTTTGGATTTGTTTGGTTGATCGATTATTGTGCTTTGGATTTGTTGTTGTTGTGCCATTTCAATAGATGGGGGCAGTTTTGTAATTTCGTGTTGATTTTTTGTTTTGAATTTTAGAAAAACAAGAGTGGTGTATGGTTAGGGGTAAAATGGGTAACTTGGGTATAGGAAGATATTAGTTTGTTTGAGAGGCTAAAATTGAATTTTTCTAATTTGGTGGGCATATATGAATTTTCAGTTTTTTGATTTGTTATTTTTGGTATTTTTCACTTAATTATTGGATTTTATTGTAGTCAAATTGTATCCCAAATTTTAAGTGGGCTGCGATCTGTAAGTAATCCCAAATTGAGATATGAGAATGGTGGAAATGTGGCTGTTCAAAGAAAGAAGACGTCGAGTGAGAAAAAAAAAATGAAGGTGGAAAAGGACAAAATAGTTTGTTGGTCGAAAAGAATATAGATAAAAGTAAAAGCAAAGAAATGTTCTTTCAAAACAGACAAATTGGTAGCACGGAAAGTGAGCTAGTGGAGCACTAAATAAAAAAAGAGAGATACATGCCCATTCTTAAACCAAATAGGATTGATGGTGGCAGAGATATTTTAAGGAAATCAAATCAAAGAAAAGTCAAATTGAAGAAATTGACAAAAGAAATATGGCGTAAAAAAATGATAGAGAATGAGGCTTGGTACTAGAGGCGGTGGAGTGTTAAGTGTCAATATAATGCAAATATATATTTTTTTGAGAGAGATTGAGAAGTGCAGTATATATATATATATGTATGTATGTACGTATGTATGTATGTATGTATGTAAGTATAATAGAAGAGAAGAAGAAAAAGAGAAACAGAGAGAAGAGAAAGAGAAGGATATTCCATATCGGTGATCTGAATATTTGGATGTTCGATTTATCCAGATAAATTATTTTTATTTCAATGAGATTTGAAATCTAGAAAAATAATTAATTTTTCTATAAATTCAAAATTGAGTTTTATGTGATTTTAGAATGGATCTAAGTTTACAAGGAATCATATGGGAGAGAAGAGAAACAGAGAGAAGAGAAAGAGAAGGATATTCCATATCGGTGATCTGAATATTTGGATGTTCGATTTATCCAGATAAATTATTTTTATTTCAATGAGATTTGAAATCTAGAAAAATAATTAATTTTTCTATAAATTCAAAATTGAGTTTTATGTGATTTTAGAATGGATCTAAGTTTACAAGGAATCATATGGGAATCCGTTTTAGAACCAGAAATAAGCAAATAAGTTATGTGAGTGAATAGTTTTATTTTAATTAAATTGATTGATTGATGTATATTTATATTTCAGATTTTATTATTTATTTCAAATAAATAATTTATTTAGTTAATTGATTTTATAAATTATAAATTATGTTTTACGATTGAAATGAAATTTATTATGAATTAGTATTTATATATACTTATCAGAAATCCCAGTAAGAATTTTATATTTTCAGCTTGAGTTATTATTAGAAAAAATTCAGAATATTTCATATAATATGATTTTATATTTTAAGAAAGAATATAGATTTTTATTTTAATAAAAGTAGTTATCCAGAATTATGTGGATATTCAAAAAAGATTTGAGAAAGTAAAAATAAAAAATGTTTTCAGAACACTAAGGTTGTACTATCCCTTTTAACTAAAAATAAAACAAGAGTGGTGTATGGTTAGGGGTAAAATGGGTAACTTGGGTATAGGAAGATATTAGTTTGTTTGAGAGGCTAAAATTGAATTTTTCTAATTTGGTGGGCATATATGAATTTTCAGTTTTTTGATTTGTTATTTTTGGTATTTTTCACTTAATTATTGGATTCAATTGTAGTCAAATTGTATCCCAAATTTTAAGTGGGCTGCGATCTGTAAGTAATCCCAAATTGAGATATGAGAATGGTGGAAATGTGGCTGTTCAAAGAAAGAAGACGTCGAGTGAGAAAAAAAAAACTGAAGGTGGAAAAGGACAAAATAGTTTGTTGGTCGAAAAGAATATAGATAAAAGTAAAAGCAAAGAAATGTTCTTTCAAAACAGACAAATTGGTAGCACGGAAAGTGAGCTAGTGGAGCACTAAATAAAAAAAGAGAGATACATGCCCATTCTTAAACCAAATAGGATTGATGGTGGCAGAGATATTTTAAGGAAATCAAATCAAAGAAAAGTCAAATTGAAGAAATTGACAAAAGAAATATGGTGTAAAAAATTGATAGAGAATGAGGCTTGGTACTAGAGGCGGTGGAGTGTTAAGTGTCAATATAATGCAAATATATATTTTTTTGAGAGAGATTGAGAAGTGCAGTATATATATATATATATATATGTATGTACGTATGTATGTATGTATGTATGTATGTAAGTATAATAGAAGAGAAGAAGAAAAAGAGAAACAGAGAGAAGAGAAAGAGAAGGATATTCCATATTGGTGATCTGAATATTTGGATGTTCGATTTATCCAGATAAATTATTTTTATTTCAATGAGATTTGAAATCTAGAAAAATAATTAATTTTTTTATAAATTCAAAATTGAGTTTTATGTGATTTTATAATGGATCTAAGTTTACAATGAATCATATGAGAATCCGTTTCAGAACCAGAAATAAGCAAATGAGTTATATGAGTGAATAGTTTTATTTTAATTAAATTGATTGATTGATGTTTATTTATATTTCAGATTTTATTATTTATTTCAAATAAATAATTTATTTAGTTAATTGATTTTATAAATTATAAATTATGTTTTACGATTGAAATGAAAATTTATTATGAATTAGTATTTATATATACTTATAAGAAATCCCAGTAAGAATTTTATATTTTCATCTTGAGTTATTATTAGAAAAAATTCGGAATATTTCATATAATATGATTTTATGTTTTAAGAAAGAATATTGATTTTTATTTTAATAAAAGTAGTTATCCAGAATTATGTGGATATTCAAAAAAGATTTGAGAAAGTAAAAATTATATATATATATATATATTCAGAACACTAAGGTTGTACTCTCCCTTCTAACGGTCAGACAAGTTACACATATGTGAGACTTAGATTCACTCAGCACGTGTATGGTAGATATAAGGAGAGTTATTGAATTATCAGAAGAGTTATTGAGTTGCCCATCACATGTATGGTAGACGTTATCCTTCACTCTACGTGTGTGTTGAGTATCTCCACGTATGGTAGATTTCTCTGAATACTAGTTGATGTACATTTTCATATTACAAATATTACATTTTGAGTTTGATCAGTACAGATGGTGATTTACAGAACACCAAATTTATATAAAGAAATTTCATAGAAGTTTTACAGATTATAGATTTTCATCTTTTATATTATTAAAGTTATAATAGATAGTTTATATAAAAGTTTATAGTTTTATTACGATATGAGATTATATTCAATTTTATTTGGCATATAAATTATTGAAAAATGTTTCTTTTTACCAGTGATATTTGATGTTTTATTTAGAAATATTTTTTTAAAAGTTATATTTATTAATTGGGCATTAGCGCTTACTCTTTTGTAAAACTTATTTTTTCGGGTATCCGTTGTAGGTTCATATAGATTATTACAGATCGTGAAAAGGGTCATATGATGATGAACGATTTATATTTTTGTATATTTTTTTAAAATATTATATATATATATCAATTTGAGGGTCTAACATAAGAAATGTACATAATTTTGATTATTTCAAATTAAATTTTATAAAGCAACCCTCAGATTTAAGATGATTTTTATAAAAGATTTTGGAAACTTCAAATTTCAATTAGAAAGATCCCACTTTGCACGGGATCGTCCTGGACTTGAGATAGGAGTCGAGATGGGTCATGTCAGTTCAAACATTGTTTTATTAACTATAAGAAGAATAAACAAAGGACATTCAACATTAGTTATTTATTTATTTGAGATTTGATACCAGTTGGATTAAAGATATTTTTTTAGAATTATTGAGATAAACCACTACAAGCATAGTTTGCAATATGACCGTAGACTACCGGAAAGGTTCCCCCATATTTTGTGATGTTATTGGTAGATATGAGATTTGAATTTCTATCATAAATATGAAGGAAAAATGCTCAATTATTCTATTAAGGGTGATTACGCCGCTTGTTTATTCATTAGATGATTGTGTGTGTATATATAATAAATAGAGTTTACTTACCTAGAATGCACCAAAATTAATATATTTAATAAAAGAAGAGATTGAGATAAGATAGTTTTCTCCTCAATACACATTGAAAGTCATAATGTTAATGCAAGGTTTATGAGCCATTAATGAAGTGGAATAAATGTCAACTAAGTCAAAGTAAGTAACATAACTTATAATAGTTGAGAAATTGTTTATGAAAAAAAAAATTATAAAAATAAGGACATATCATAATGAATGAGACATCGAATTGTGTTCTTGAGGTACAACGTTAAACTTACTATGTATAGAAAATTTCCATCACACATTTTGTGTCCCATTAAACGATGGATTTCTCAGCCAACCTTTTTTTTTTTTTTTTTTTGGCACTCCATACCCCCTTTATTTTGCAACCACCCAAAAAGGTATGGACAAATGTTGAAGCAGTTATAACTCTAAGCTTATCATATTCACGTTAAGTTAAAAAAAAATTTAGAATCGAATGAATTTTCACGAATTCTTAAAGTTGTGGTTCAAATTAAAAGAAAATTCTCTCTTCCACAATTTGTTAAAGTACTCATATTAAATTTTATTTTTATTTAAAATTTAAAACTCAATATTTTTCAAAGAACCAGAAATCTAGTATTAAATTAGAGGTTGTATATGATAGATTGAGTTCCACATTTGTTCATATATACGATCCTAAAGTGAGGAAATATTTTTTTCCTTTGTATTGTTTGAGTTTCCATATATTCATTCACCTCTTTTTTTTATTGACAATAATAGGTTTTCGTAATTTTTAATTTTCTTAACCTTTCAATTCTTTTTAATGATTTCATATATTACAAATTTATTATTGACTTAAATATAACACATTATCAAAACTAAAATTTTATAATAAAATTTGTACTTAATTAGACTTCCAAAAAAATGGAATAATTGTGTCACAATAATAATTGATTGGACCATATATTACAATAATGTTTTTTTAAAACTATTTTTTAATGAAGTTTATTACAAAAATATAATACAGTAAAATTGAAAAACAATAATTTTCCTTATTCACTCTCAAACCTTCATCTAAAGAAGACAAAGGGTATGAGTTTCAACAGAGAATAAAGTGTGGAAGGAGAGAAAACGTGATATAATTCTCTTCCTCTTGAGTAGAGTTTTACTGTATGTGTTCCGTTTATTGCTACCTTTTGAAAGCTACATCAAATGTTGATGCCTATAAATATCTTGAAAAGAACACACCATGACTCACACAAGTCAAGCAAGCACAATAAGCTCTTAATTAAACTACCCTCCAACTAGAAATAGAAGAAAACAATGTCTCTTCAAGTTTCAGTACTAGATGCTACCTCGGCCCGAGATAACCAGCAGCGTCGCTCGGCAAATTATCATCCTAGCATTTGGGGGGATTATTTCCTCTCTTATGCTGGTGATGAATCCTTGGTAAAGATGCTCATTTTTTAAGTTATTAGTTTAGTTGACATAATCCATTTACATATTTATATTGTAGTCTCACTTTTGATCTAATTGTCCAATACTACATACAACTTAAAGTGATAATTAAATACATCATTTGATTAAAAAGAATCTCATCATTATCTATAATAATACTACTGTAAAGTATCTTCAGGTGAAAATCTATGAACAAAATCATGTCTAAGTTTTGAATCCAAAACGGATAATATTATGTTTTATGTTTAAGAAGTCTTTACAAGGCGTGGATCTCCATGGCAATATTATAATAAGCTCTTGCAATGTATATATGATATTGTCAAATCATTACTAATTTGCACTATTTCTTCAATTTGGCTGTTCAGGAAGCTGATGTGAATGTTAACTTTCTGGAATCGAAGGAAGAAATCAAAAAAATGCTAATGGCAGATGTCAAGCCTTCACAGAAATTGGACTTGATTAATGTCATCTATCGTTTAGGCATAACTTATCATTTCGAAACCGAGGTTGATGAAATCTTAGAAAAAATACACAAAAACCACCATGTCTCTAGTCTCGAAGATGACAATGAGGACGACCTCCATTCCATTTCTCTTGAATTTCGTTTACTTAGGCAACACGGTCATAAAATGTGCAGTGGTATGCTCTTTTTTAATCTCAATATATAATCCTTCCAAGAACTTGGTCTTTTATAGCAAAAAATTTCAACTACAACAGAGCCTGATCATTTTGATTATAATGTGTTTGTGTTGAATCGATCAGATGTGTTCAACAAGTTCAAGGACAGCAAAGGAAACTTCAAGGAATCCCTCGTAACAGATGTTCAAGGAATGTTAAGCTTGTATGAAGCTACACATCTCAGGGTGCATGGAGAAGTTATACTAGAGGAAGCCCTCGCTTTCACTACCAGACACCTTGAATCATCAACAACCCAATTCAGTTCTTCACTTGCAGAGGAAGTTAACCGTGCCTTGAATCGACCAATTCGCCGGGGCTTACAAAGGCTAGATGCAAGACATTACATGTCTGTTTATCAAGAAGACCCTTTGCACAACAAGACTCTACTGACCTTTGCAAAGCTAGATTTCAACATACTACAAAAACTTCACCAGAAGGAACTCGGTGATATATCATGGTAGGTACATATCTATGTATACATAAGATTTGACATGGTTGCTTGTAAGCATTTCAAGCTTGAAGCTTTACAGTTTAATGGATTCTTCTTGATAATGTCATTTAGGTGGTGGAAAAATTTAGACTTTTCGCGTAAGTTGCCTTTTGCAAGAGATAGAATGGTGGAGTGCTATTTCTGGATATTAGGCGTGTATTTTGAGCCAGAATATATTTTGGCTAGAAGGATATTAACCAAAGTGACTGCCATGACTTCCGTTATTGATGACATCTATGATGTTTATGGTACTATTGAAGAACTTGAGCTTTTTACCTCAGCTATTGAGAGGTAATTTTCATCCATTTCTCTACTTCTTCAATTCTGTTACAATAATCAAATGCTCATGTTTGATTTTCGTTTTTTTTAGGTGGGATATCAGCGCCATAGATCAACTGCCTGAGTATATGAAATTGTGTTATGAGGCTCTTCTAGATGTTTACACAGAAAATGAAAGGGATTTTGCCTCTGAAGGAAAACTATTCTGCCTTGATTACGCCAAAGAAGCAGTAAGTTTCATCATTCAATGGTTTAATTATTAGATCTTTAATGTATATAACAAAACGTGATTTTGATTATAATTTCTTTTGTGCTCAGATGAAGGAATTAGTTAGAAATTACTTCTTAGAAGCAAAATGGTGTCACCAACAACACATACCTACAATGGAGGAATATATGCCTGTTGCATTGATCACCTGTTGTTACAAAATGTTGGCAACCACTTCTTTTGTGGGAATGGGAAATTTTGCATCCAAAGAAGCCTTTGAATGGTTGTTTAGCAACCCCAAGATTGTTCAAGCTTCCTCAGTTATTTATAGACTCATGGATGACATAGTTTCTCACGAGGTACTATTTTTGTTTTATAATGACTGTTATTAATAGTTAACAAATATGAGTTATGTGAATGTAAATATTCCCATTTCTTGCAAGTAAATTAATTTTCAAATCATTATAAAAAATTAGAATTGGTCTGCAACACATGTTGACATGACCAGCTAATAATGACATCACTTTTCAGTTTTCTTGAATTCTTCTTTTAACCAACATGTAATTATTTATATATGCAGTTCGAACAAAAGAGAGGGCATGTGGCTTCAAGTATTGAGTGTTACATGAAACAGCATGGAGCAACAGAAAAGGAAGCATGTGACGAATTTCGCAAACAAGTTACAAATGCTTGGAAGGATATAAATGAGGAGTGCCTCCAACCAACAGCGGTGCCAATGTCTCTACTTACGCGAGTTCTTAATCTTGCTCGAGTTATGGACGTCCTCTACAAGGACGAAGATGGCTACACACATGCTCAAGTATTTATGAAGGATCTTGTTGCTTCTCTTCTCATCAATCCCGTGCCACATTGAGCATATATGGAAGCAATTTGTTCAAATTAAGTTCTATATATAGATTGGATTGTCGATTTTATATATATATTCAAATGCTACAATAATTGAGTTTGTATTTTGAACTCAGGTCTACCAAATAAAGTAAAATATAAGTGTGTTTCTCTTCTATTCATGATAAAACTTTATTTTTTCTCTAATTAAGTAAAGCATTCTTCATGATCTTTGTTTCATACAAGAATTTAAATAAATCATTACACAATCAATTTATGCTAATACAAATCCAATTTATATCGCTACAAATTAATTTTTAGAACTGATCAAATGATGTAATCTGCATAATTGATCTATGCTGAGAAGAAAATTATTGTATATAATCTCAATAATATTGTGATTATCATATGGACATTCATTCTTTTTATTTATTTATTTTTTCGTCTATAAATGGAACACTCTCAAAAATATAGAAGAATAGTGTTAAATACAATTTTCTTTTAGTAAAGAATATTATGAAAATAGAAGTTGGCCAAGGAAATATAATGGTTCCATGTTTAATCAGAATTAAATATTTTGTGATTTCATGCACATAAAGTGATGTCCCAGAATTCAAATTGAGTTCTTTCAAGAGTTCATATATTAGTTCAAACTCTTACTCTCAGTAGCAATTGCCTCAAGTACTCTTATGCTTTTGACCTTTGAGGATCATTAGGTGGAAGAACAAGCACCATCATTATCGGTGAAATCACCCATTATAAAAAGTAGTGTTCATTGTGTGCAGTGGCAATCTGAAATTCATGTTAGTGGAGGTAATTCAAAATAATGATAAGGACAATAAATTCATGCTAGATGAAAAACAATGTTAGTTTATTAATAAGTCTTTCTCGGTTATATTAATAAAATTGTGTGCTTGAATTACGACCTATATCAAACCCACATGAATAAGGTTATAAATTTGTGTTATGTGTCACAGATACCCAATCGCATAATACATAAGCTTAGCTATTGATGGGCTGAGTCCGATGGGTTTGGTAAAACCCGCCCGTAAATTTTTTCTACACATGTACCTGCGCGGGTTAATACTTGGTGCAAGACTTGCGGGTTCAGGTAACCCGCTTGTAACCCACAAACCCATATATATATATATATATATATGACGTTGTTCACATATTGAGAATTTGTGGCCATGGATCATCATTTAACATGGACCGAAAATACAAGATATATACAACCTTATCTACATGGTGAATATATTCGGCTATGGATTTGTGGTAACGGCCTTGGATTATTAACGGTGATTTTGATTTTTTAGCCAAATCTCATGTGCATGGTTGGTAACTGTTAAATTTTATAATTGAGAGGAAATATATATTTTTTTTTTCAAACATTAACACTTTACGGATTAAAGGATTGTCGAGATTTACCGAGATAAATTATTGATAGTACAGCCTCAGATGACTATTTCTATAACCGAAAGATGGTAAGAGATTGATCATTGATAGTACAGTTCAAATAATTAATCCTATAACCGAGGAGATAACAACTTTTATCAAAAAATTATCAGAACCTACCGAAATTAGTCACTAAGAGTACAACCCAAAAGATACTTCCAACACCGGGAGATGATGATTTTTACCAATGGGAGATTCATGGCCCCACCTTATGTTTTAAAGAATAAGGGTGGGACTTCAAAAACCAGAGTAGAGGCATTGGAACAGAATTCATTTATAGGAATTCCTCGTTCATATTTTTCCAAGCATTCGAAATTCCTTTGCTGAACACTTCAACTACCTCTTTTTCAGACATTTCAAACTGCTTCATGTACCATTCAACAGCTGAGTCAACATGTCCTCTGTCTTGCTCAGACTTCAAACACAAAAAAGTGTTTCAAGTAAGAAAAAAAAGAAAAAAGGAAAAAAAAAAAATCTTTGCTAATGAAGGATATCAAATAACTAATTTAGAGCAGTGTTTGGTGGGAAACTATGTCATCCATGAGTCTGAAAATTATTGAGGAAGCCCTAACGATTTTAGGGGTTTTTGAGTGCCCATTCAAAGGCTTCTTCGGTTGCGCCATCTCCCATACCCACAAAAGAATATGCGGTTGCTAACATGTACAACTTTAATTTGGGGGCCATGGCCCTGTGAGCTCCCCACAGATCCGCCCTTGCCTACCCATATATATATATATAAAGAAAGCTAACTCGTAGTGTAGTGCAATCCCTAATTCATTACAGTGGTGGGGTTCAATTTCATGAAACCTTAACAAGTTTTGTGTAGATAGTTTTAATTCCCTTCATTATCAGAGTGTTTACCTTTTCATTATGAGAACAAATGTCCGAAGCGTATAAATAGTACTTAATATCTTCAAATTCTAATAGTCTTTAATGATTAATTTTAACAAGTTTTAATAGAAATTTCCTTCACTTGGTGTCACTTTCGAAAAATAGAAGCTAATTAAGACCTTTTTCCATTAGAATTAACATGTTACAAGACCTATATTCAAAACCTTGTATTTGAGTGGAGTGTGTTTCATATGAAGATTTCTGGTTTTATATGTTGCAAGCTTGCAGCAGTTTTTAGTGGCCACAGTATTGACTATTGAGAAATAGAGAAACACCATTAGTTGGTACAACATTGTCATTGTATAAAGAAATTATTGACCATGAGTGGGTCATGGGTGGTGGCTAGTGTGTCATTACTCATCCTGTCAGTGTGTCTGCTTGATTTAATACTGACATGGATATCGACCAACGTGAGTATGTACTTCAGTGGAAGACACATCCGAATAGAGTACTGGATCACCGTACTATGAATTCGAATTTTCAAAGTTGTTTGATATACAGCATCTATCTAATTTTGTACCGTATCTTTAGTACTACATAATAATTTAAGCTTTATCGGTACTTAAAATAGGGTTTAGAATATTCTTCAAGTACAATTCTAATTATTTAAATACAAGTCATTGGAACCAATCATTTCAATCAAATCTTTATAGTTAATTTCATTTTCTAGCTTAAGGAGAAAAGTATTACACAGTGGTCTCAATAATTATCCTAATGTCAACATGAATTATTCTTTTTTTTTTCCAAAAATACTAAGAGTTTGAACAAGGCCCGATGATTTTACTTGTGATTAAATCAGAGGAGAGAGAAAAAAAATAAAAATAAAAATAAAAAACTAAATCTACCTTAATGAGAAAAAAAATGAGCTTTTTCATTCAACTTGGAATTTACAATGCAAAATAGTTTATATACAACATTAATTACATATGTAGGCTTCTCACACACATTTTGCCTAACAGCAACCGAGGTAATAACAGTCTAACAACCTTCATTTATCAGTTGAACATGAAGCTTCTAAACCTTGACTTCCATAATGCGTGCTCTGATCAGACACACACTTTAGCTTTCCTGCACTTAATAGGGTAATACCATTTAATGAGGGCTGCAGAAGGTCTTTCAATTTTCATTACTCGAGCTACCCTTTACAGACCTTGGACCCCTGTACTTGGACTTTGATTGCTTGAACTTGTCCAATTTAGCAGCTGTGCTATTCTTCATAAAGTTAGAATACTCTTTCACGCTTCCTCTTTTCTTTTTGTTGAAAAAACGTACATTCTTAGTCTCTCAGTATCAATCAGAATTATGAAAACAGCAGTCGGTCACTAAAATTCTAAATTCTGAAAAATTATCAAAATCAATCAGATTGTGATATGGTACACACTGAGTGATATCATCACATACTAGTTCAAAATCATACTAGCTAGCAAGATAGTGGGATTATACTGCACAGGATGATACCTAATTATGCTTCTTCTAGTATCTGATATGGAATGTACCATGTACAAGATTACATTTTTGTATACAAATTATAGTGATTATTTATTTATTTAATTGCTTATCTTGGTGCCCTCAAGATAAACCGTTTCAAGTATTTTTTTTACGTTTAAATTGTGGAGAAAGTTCATCGATCTTGTAAAGATTGTCTGGTTTTAGAGACCGGTTGTAGAAGTTTTTTGAGTGGCTATCGTTTCATTTCGTATACTGATACACTCCTATGCCTTTGACATTTGAGGATTACGAGGCAAATCAAGTACCACAACTATTAGTGCAGCTTTCAAATCCGAGTTTGAAATCATTCACCGTAAAATATGGTGGTAAGTGTGTCTTGATTCATATATAGCACATGGAGAGAGAAAGATTGCAACAAAAAACATGACACTTTGTATGCTTCGTCTAATAGGGTTTGTGACCTAAAAATTTACAATTTATAAACATTTAAATAAATAATAAATAAATAAAATTTATTTTATTCAAATTAATATATATTTATGAAATGTTTGTTTCAAACGAATATCATGTAACATCCATGATTACTTAAGTAGTCTCAAACTAAGTATATAAGTGTTATATACAATAGGATTTAGTTTGAAATTAGTAATCTAAAGAGTTCGTAGAAAGCAAACAAAGTTGAGTACTTTGTTTGTGGTAAATCTACAGCTGCGATCCATTTCGTATTTGATACGATGATCTTATCCGAGATTGTTCATATAACGATATAAAAATGGAGGTACTTAATAATAAAGATTATATAGGACTGAACCATGATAAAATGAATTTCTTACTAATATCCGTTAAACAAAGAAATTCTTATTTATCGACTAGATAATTATATATGGATTAATCTTAATCCTGAGTGTTTTATAGACTGCTATTTGTTTAGTCATATTTTTTTCTTTACATGGGTAAGACTGTTATAAATTTACAGTCAATAAGTTTCGTACTTTGGAGATGTGATTTAATAAGTGACTGAGAACATTCTACACAATAGTGAAATTCACTCCTTCTAGCAAAAAGTAGATGAGTAGTTCCCTTAAATGTTGATTCGAGTCTTGAACAAAAATTCACTCAACTTTCTGTATATGAGTAAACGGAAAGATTAATTCATAAATTGTTATGGATATATTGTTCATTGGAGAATCAATGGTGCTTAATGGAACAAAATATAATTAGAGAGGTATAACGGATTTTAATAACCTAGCTTTAATTATGAACTACTCGTGGAGGATCGAACCATATGAAATGATTAAATCGATGGACACTGAAAATTCAGATTGTGTAAAACATCTACAATTTTGAGAGTGCAACCTTAAATTTTTAGTGGAGTAACTCTAAGATTAATAATAGTGAATTATTAAGTGAATTATTAATTAAAGAATTTAATTAATAATTTCGATATTATTAGAGTTCAAATTGTAAGTTCATTTAGTCCCCTTACTAGCTCACAACCACATAAAAAAACAAATCGAAGAATATAATTGGATTGTCAAATTATAAGTGTACATATAAATCTATGAACACGTTCACAAATTATTTAAATAATTTGATTATTTAAATATTTCTAATTATTTAATTAATGGTTAATTATTTAATTATTTGTAGAGGTCATGGGTTCAATTTTAAATGGTGTCATTAAATTAATTATGATTTAGAATCATTTAAATAATTAATGGAAATAATAATTTTAATTGGAATTAAATTACATATTAAATTAAAAGAACAGAATTCTAACCCCATAAGGAATTTGATTTCATATTGGATATGAACTAAGTCTTTCAATTTAAATAAGAAATTGAATTCCTTGTTAAATTGAAAAACCCTAGTTTACGATTATAAAATGATGTTTTATGAATGGTAATAATTGCAAAGAGAACATTTTTTGGCTATTGGAACCAAAAATTTTCATTGATTAAAAAGCACTTTATAATCTTCTACTACAATAAAATTTTCAAAAGATTGTATTCACATACAGTTTCTTTTGTGAAGAGTCATAATAAGGAAGATCAGGTGGTGAAAAATCTATGAATCAAAAGGGATCAATTCAATCTTCATACAAGATAAGATTTGATCTTATTAATTTAATTATTGAATTGTTATTACTAACACCGATTGGGCATGTTTTGTTTTGAAAAGTTTTGAAATCCACTTTTCCACATTCATATTAAAATAAATTTTTCTTTCATCGTCTTCATGCATGGATGCGTCTTTGTTGAAATAATTCTAAATGAAAAATAGGATAATGGTAGACATAATTGAACGTCTTTGTTGAAGATTAGGTAGACATCCAAAAGTTAGGGTCCTTATTTTTAATCTCGTCTTTATGTGATAGTCGATATATGATTCTCATGTCGATTATCTTATCAATTTTAAACTCAAATACATAATGACATATGAAGTGTCATATAAAGTTGAATGAAAAAATTGGACAAGAATATTATATATCTACTTATCGAGCAAAAATTCTATGTCAAATTTTTTTCCTTTTTCGTGCTAAGTTTTTTGTTAGAGGAATTTAAGTTTGAATTATGTATGAAAGAAAAAAAAATAAAACAATCTTGATCATTCATTTTTTTAAATGTTGATATATCATTAAATTATTAAAAGCTTAACAAAAATAATGATAGTAGAAAATTTTTACTCCTAGTTATTTACCGTTATCCTCGAAAATATATGGATAATGATATAGATCCAATATTTGTGTGCAATTTTTTCAACTAACCTATATGACAGCCAATGCATAAGAAAGGATTAGGTGCCAGGCGATCGCAGCCTGTGAGCGTCTAGGCCCCATAGGCAAAGCCCTACCTAAACTGTTTGACTTGCAATCAACAATCCCATTGACCATAGGTCAACATGAAGAAAAAAGTCCAGAACAAAAGCAGAAAGACACTCAGCAGGCAAGAAAAACTTAATTTTGTTGTTATTTTCTTGGCATCCAAAGAAAAAAGGAAAAAGAAAAACACTTATTTGAAGCCAATGGTGGCCAACAATCAAGTAAGCTAACTGGTTTGGTGATTCTACTCCAGAGAAAATCGATAAATCGGAGACTCCAAGAAAACAAGGATAAAACTAGTGGTGCCGCTGAAGCTGCTCTCACTCTAAGAAGACGAGGATGAAGACGATGTCAACTCTGACTCAAACCAGAACCGCTGAAGAGGAAGCTATGACTAGTTAGTGTGTTATTGACGATGAGGAAGCTCTACGAGAAAAGTTTGAGAGAGAGAGAGAGAGTTGTTGACAGTGCAGAAGTTCTAAGAGAGAAGTTGGAGACAGAGAGAGAGATATCACGTTGTGGCCGTTTGAGAGATAAAAAGAAGTTCAAATTTTATTTACACTAATCAAGCCACTTAAGTCGATTTTTAATACCTTAGATAGCAGATGTGTCAAAAAATTACAATTCATAATTTTTAACCTCAAAACTCTAATATTTTGATATATTAACTGTAATATAAATTTGGATGAAAAAGTTAAATAAAATGTTGGATATTTACCATTATTCAAAATATAAGTGAATCATATATCTCATTGAATACCAATGCAATTAGACCTGAATAAATTAACAAATATAGATTTATGTGATATAAATCTTCTATTTCTAAAATGGATATTTTATTTTACACAAATTAATTAAAATCCTTTTGGGGTAATCTACTAGCAAAATGAGACTTTTTGGTGTTCAATATTTTACTTTGCATTTTTCACCTGAGCAAACTCACAAAGATCATGCAAAATGCTCCAATCAATGAGAGAAAAAGTAAGTCTATCTGTATTATGAATATGAAATAAGCACACACTTTCATTATATTTTATTTAATAAACTTCAGCATACAAACTTAACTATAGCATATTCAAGCTTATGCATGCTTGCTTTTGTATGGTAGACAGATATATATCAACTGTAAAGTTCGATTTGATCCTAATTCATTCCATGCTCATAGTGGCACGGGATTGATAAGAAGAGAAGCAACATAATCCTTGAGAATAACTCCAGCATGTGTGTAGCCATCTTCGTCCTTGTAGACGACATCTATAACACGAGCAAGATTGAGAACTCGTGTCAGGAGAGGCATTGGGACGGCGGTTGGGAGGAGGCACTCCTCGTTTATATCCATCCAAGCATTTCTAACTTGTTTCCGAAATTCCTCGCAGGTTTCCTCTTCTGTTGCTCCATATTGTGTCATTTAACACTCAACACTTGAAGCCACATGCCCTCTCTTTTGCTCAAACTGCATATGTAATAGTTAAATGTTAGTCAAAAGAAGAATTCGAGAAAATTAAATTAGTAAAGGGTCATGTGATTATTGGTTGGTCATGAACATGTGCTGTGGCCTACAGGGACCATGGTCCCCCAATCAATGGAAGATGATCAAATATGTGTTCATATGTTTCCTATTGCAATATGTAGTATTAATTCTAGCAGGTCACAATCATAAGTTTTTTGTTTTATTATGACAGTCCAATTAATGCGCTGTTACTTTTCTTTCTCTTTTTTTTTTCGATTGAACACATTTCTTTTATTGTTTCTTTTTTTTTTTTTGGTTAATTAGAATTTGAATTTTTGCCTTGACCCCATATGAAAATCTTGGCTCCGCCTTTGTGTGCTGTCAAATCAATTCTGATAATTTTTTCAAATTTAGTGCAGTACCTTATGAGAAACCATATCATCCATGAGTCTACAAATAACTGAGGAAGCTTGAACCATCTTGGGGTTGCTAAACAACCATTCAAAGGCTTCTTTGGTTGCAAAATCTCCCATTCCCACAAAAGAAGTTGTTGCCAACATTTTGTAGGTACTGGTAACTAATGCAACAGGCATATATTCCTCCATAGTAGGTACGTGTTGTTGGTGACACCATTTTGCTTCCAAGAAGTAATTTCTAACTAATTCCTTCATCTGAACATAAACCAAATTATAATCAAAATCACTTTTTGTTACATACATTAAACATCTAGTAGTTAAATCATTGAATGATGAAACTCACTGCTTCTTTAGCATAATCAAGACCGAATAGTTTTCCTTCGGAGGCAAAATCATTTTCATTTTCTTTATAAACATCTAGAAGAGCCTCATAACACAATTTCATATACTCAGGCAGTTGATCTATGGAACTGATATCCCACCTAAAAAAAACCTCAAACATGAGCATCTGATTATTGTAACAAAATTGAAGTAGAGAAATAAATGAAAATTACCTCTCAATTGCTAAGGTAAAACGCTCAAGCTCTTCAATAGTACCATAAACATCATAGATGTCATCAATAACGGAAGTCATGGCAATAACTTTGGTTAATATCCTTCTAGCCAAAGCATATCCTGGCTCAAAATACACTCCTATTGTCCAGAAATAGCACTCCACCACTCTATCCCTTGCGAAAGGCAACTTATGCGAAAAGTCTAAATTTTTCCACCACCTAAATGACATTTTCAAGAAGAACCCAATTAACTGTAAAGCTTGAAATACTTACATGCAACTATATCAAATTTTATATATAAATAGATATGTACCTTGTTATGTCACCGAGTTCCATCTGGTGCATTTTTTGCAGTATGTTGAAATCTAGCTTTGCAAAAGCCAGTAGAGCCTTGTTGTGCAAAGGATCTTCTTGATAAACCGACATGTAATGTCTTGCATCTAGCCTTTGTAAGCCCCTGCGAATTGGTCGATTCAAGGCACGGTTAACTTGCTCTGCAAGTGACGAACTGAATTGGGTTGTCAATGATTCAAGGTGTCTGGTAGTGAAAGCAAGGGCTTCCTCTAGTATATCTTCTCCGTGCACCCTGAGATGTGTAGCTTCATACAAGCTTAGCATTCCTTTAACATCTGTTACAAGGGATTCCTTGAAGTTTCCTTTGCTGTCCTTGAACTTTTTGAACACATCTGATCGATTCAACACGAGCACATTATAAGCACAATGATCAGGCTCAGTTGTAGTTGAAATTTTTGGACCAACTTTTTGGAAGAATTATTAAGATTAAAAAAGGTTGCATACCACTGCACATTTTATGACCATGTTGCCTAAGTAAACGAAATTCAAGAGAAATGGAATGGAGGTCGTCCTCATTGTCATCTTCGAGACTAGAGACACGGTGGTTTTTGTGTATTTTTTCTAAGATTTCATCAACCTCGATTTCGAAATGATAAGATACGCCTAAACGATAAATGGCATCGATCAAGTTCAATTTCTGTGAAGGCTTGACATTGGCCATTAGCATTTTTTTTATTTCATCCTTCAATTCCAAAAGGTTAACATTCACATCAGCTTCCTGAACAACCAAATTGAAGAAATAGAGCAATTTAGTAATGATTTGACAACTAACATATAAAAATTGCAAGAGCTTATAATATTGCCATGGACATGCATGTCTTGTAAAGATTTTTTTAACATAAAATATAAAATTATCCATTTTGAAGTGAAACTTGGACATGATTTTGTTCATGGATTTTCACCTGAAGATATTTTACAATAGTATTATAATAAGTAATGATGAGATTCTTTTTAATCTAAACGTAATCACAAATAAAACCAATTTAATTATCACTTTAAGTTGTATGTAGTACTGTATAATCAAATCAAAAGTGAGTCTACGATGGAAATATGTAAATGGATTATGTCAACTAAACTAATAACTTAAAAAATGAGCATCTTTACCAAGGATTCATCACCAGCATACGAGAGGAAATAATCCCCCCAAATGCTAGGATGAAAATTTGCCGAGCGACGCTGCTGGTTATCTTTGGCTGAGGTAGCATCTAGTACTGAAATTTGAAGAGACATTATTATTTTTTTTTTTTATATATTTCTAGTTGGAGGGCACAGTTTAATTAATAGCTTAATGTGCTTGCTTGGCTTGTGTGAGTCATGGTGCACTTCTTGTTAAGGTATTTATAGGCGTCAATATGTAATGTAGCTTTCACAAGGTAACAATATACAAAACTTATGCAGTAAAACTTGTTGGATGTGACTCCATGTGATTTAATATTCATAAAGGTTTAATAAATAAATTTATGAAGTCATTAAAACAAAATTAAATTACAGAATTGCACCAAATACATTAAAATAGTATTGTAATTTAATCTAATCTCATTCGATGATGAGTATAAAAAAGGGTATAGATGTCTAATGTAGGGACGATGACTTAATAAAATGGGTTAGGTTTTATTTATTATTGCTTTGTAACTGACTGTACAAGAAGGTATGAGTTTTTTTTTTTTTTTTTTTGGAAAAAATAAACGATAGTTTTTGCTAGTACATAAATGTCCAAACGCATATTCTTTTCGGTTACAAATGTGACACATCAGCCAATTTAACTTTGTCCTTCCTTGGAAATACTCAACTTAATGTTGATAATGCTTTTAAGGCCCCCAATCCTAATGTTAGACATATCTAGAAAATGTAGATTTGTTGGTTGACAATTTGTACCAAAATGTTTCAAACCTTTTGTTGGTGAAAAATAATTATAAGACAAATGGGGGATATTATCACACGTATCAAGCACAAATATCCAACAACATTAGGTTTGGTAAAATTATCAATGAATGTGAAATACTCAACTTAATGCTGATAATGCTTTTAAGGCCCCCAGTCCTAATGTTAGACATATCTAGAAAATGTAGATTTTTGGTTGACAATTTGTACCAAAATGTTTCAAACCTTTGGTTGGTTAAAAATAATTATAAGACAAATGGAGGATATTATCACACATATCAAGCACAGATATCCAACAACATTAGGTTTGGTAAAATTATCAGTAAATGTGAAATACTCAACTTAATGCTGATAATGCTTTTAAGGCCCCCAGTCCTAACGTTAGACATATCTAGAAAATGTAGATTTGTTGGTTGACAATTTGTACCAAAATGTTTCAAACCTTTGGTTGGTTAAAAATAATTATAAGACAAATGGAGGATATTATCACACGTATCAAGCACAGATATCCAACAACATTAGGTTTGGTAAAATTATCAATAAATATGAAATACTCAACTTAATGTTGATAATGCTTTTAAGGCCCCTAGTCCTAATGTTAGACATATCTAGAAAATGTAGATTTGTTGATTGACAATTTGTACCAAAATGTTTCAAACCTTTGGTTGGTTAAAAATAATTATAAGACAAATGGAGGATATTATCACACGTATCAAGCACAGATATCCAACAACATTAGGTTTGGTAAAATTATCAATAAATGTGAATCAATGAGGCACACCACTCTACCTCTGATAGGTATAAGTACTATTACTTTAACTTTGGGGTGTAGATAGATACAAAACTCCTTATACATATTGTATGTTTGGGTATAAAAATACAAATGTATTTTTGGGGATAAAATACACATGGTTTGTGGATATCCATCCTACCAAACCCTTATTACCATTTTTAATATTCTGGAAAATTAAAAAAGAAATTACTAGATACACCTAACATTTATGATAAAAGTTCAATAAAGAACAGAGAATGGGACACAAATAGGGAGAGGAGAGAGAATTACCATCCATGGTAGCATCTCTTCCCAAATTTATCACTTTCCCTTAACCATTCTATTATCCCAAGATCAAAGGTCAAAATTTTGTGTAAAATAATTGGATTGTCGATCCTACCCCAATATATATAGTAATTTTACTATTAATATTTCTTAACAATAAAAAGTTAGAACGAACCAATCGAATTCATGCATTCCATTTGAATTAAATAAGAAAGAGAATTTATTTTAGGAAAGAGAATGTAATGAATGAATTTGATTGATTTATCCTAACTTTTTAAGATTAAAAAGTACGGATGATAAAAGTACTCATATAGATGGAGAGAGACAGGAACTTTATTTTTATATTTACTATATTCTCCTTTTCATTATTTTCTTTTATTATTTATTTATTTGTAGGTCTTTTTTAAAGGATTTATTTGCAGCTAATACACTTGACCAATAAAACAATGGTATTAATTAATTTTTGAAGTTATATATATATTTAATTTATTAAAAAAATATATTATAATAACTATATATAGTACAAGTCATTACAAAATTTTTATGAGCTTAATAACTTTAATAATATTTTGTAAATAAAATTTATTATTCTTTACAACTACTTTTTGTAGTTTTGTTTATATATATTTAACATATTTAAAACTTAATTTATTATAATTAGTTTAAAATATCTCAAACTTAATGATTTAATGTAATATAATGTTATATTAATTTAGTTCAACCCATTCTAATCTTAATTGCACCAAATACATTAAAATAGTATTGTAATTTAATCTAATCTCATTCAATGATGAGTATAAAAAAGGGTATAGATGTCAAATGTAGGGCCGATGACTTAATAAAGTGGGTTAGGTTTTATTTATTATTGCTTTGTAACTGACTGTACAAGAAGGTATGGTTTTTTTTTTTTTTTTTTTTTGAAAAAAATAAACGATAGTTTTTGTTAGTACATAAATGTCCAAACACATATTCTTTTCGATTACAAATGTGACACATCAACCAATTTAACTTTGGCCTTCCTTGGAAATACTCAACTTAATGCTGATAATGCTTTTAAGGCCCTCAGTCCTAACGTTAGACATATCTAGAAAATGTAGATTTGTTGGTTGACAATTTGTACCAAAATGTTTCAAACCTTTTGTTGGTTAAAAATAATTTTAAGACAAATGGAGGATATTATCCACGTATCAAGCACAGATATCCAACAACATTAGGTTTGGTAAAATTATCAATAAATGTGAATCAATGAGGTACACCACTCTACCTCGGATAGGTATAAGTACTATTACTTTAACTTTGGGGTGTAGATAGATACAAAACTCCTTATATTTATTGTATATTTGGGTATAAAAATACAAATGTATTTTTGGGGATAAAATACACATGGTTTGTGGATATCCATCCTACCAAACCCTTATTACCATTTTTAATATTCTGGAAAATTAAAAAAGAAATTACTAGATACGCCTAACATTTATGATATAAGTTTATGATCACAATATCATAACTTTTTTTCTTTTTCTTTTTCTTTTTTGAAATAGGAGCATCATATACAACTAATGACAAGAAATACTAAATAAATTTTCAAGTAGTATTTGTGTAATTACTTCCTGCACTCACATATTCGTATAGTGTCTGTGTGTTTGTTGGTGATATTGTGACAACCACAAATTTAGGAGTATTATTTATAGTGACGAACCCAAAAATCTATGTAAGTGAGGACACTTTTATATAATAATTATAACATCAAGAAATTAAGCTATATGAAATTTTTTTTGCAATATTTACTTTAATTACGATAAAAGCATTATATGAAATAAAAATAATTAAAATACATAATCAGAAAGAGATATGTAGTTTTACTTTTTACAAGATTGTAATAAAAATATTTTTAAAAATATCATTCTTGATACAAATATAAAAACAAAAACTTATCAATTGTGAGTTGATTGTGTACTAACTCCCTTCTTCTTAGTAAAAGAAGTTCAAATTTCATATTAAAAAAAGGGAAAAATCCAAAAAAAACCCCTGAAAACAAAATTAATATCAATTTACCCCACTTTTTGAAAATATTAACTAAAAAACCCCTACCGTCTCCCAAAAGCGGTTTTCATCCAGATTTAAAGCGGTTTTGTGAAAAAAAAACAATAAAAGACCAAAATACCCTTATAATATTAAAAAATTAATAAATTTAAAAGCAAACAATTAATCAATTATCAAATTATCTTTTAATAACCAAAATTAAAAAATAAAAATTAACTTTAAATTAACTTTAAAAAATTAAATAAAAGAAATTTTCATCATATGTAAAAATTAATTTGAAAAAACTAAAAAATTAAATAAATTTAACAAAATAAAAGTAAAATAAAAATAAAAATTAAATAATTTTTTAAAATTAACCTCCACCCTCCATCTCAAGATGGATGGTGGAGATTAATTTAAAAAAATTAATAAATTAAATTCAAATAAAAAGTAAATAAATTAAATTAAATTAAAATTAAATAAAACAAATTCCAATAGATATACACATTTGAAAAAAATTAAAAATTTAATAAAACTTAAAAAAGAAAAAACAAACGAACGAACCCAGGCCTGGGTTCGTTTGAATAATATACATATCCCAGATCCAAAGAAAGCAACCAATAACATACATACAGATCCAATAAACCCAGTTACTAGCTTTACAACAATCAAAACCTAGATCAACAGGCAACAACTCACAACAACCAAAACCCATAATCTTCATCATCATCATATTTTATCCAATTACATCAAAACCCAGATTTCATCGTACATCAAACCCAGATTTCAGATGCCCGTAAATCCACCTCCACCGTTCTTCATTGTCCTGCCCACAAGATCCACCTTCGTCGTTCTTCCCTGTCATCTCTACCTTCTCCACGAACGGCGTCGGGAACAATGTCCGCACGATCTGATCTATCTTCGTACCACAGCTCCGCTCAACGCCTCAACGCCACGACGCCATAGCACACAGCCCATCGTTCCTCACCATCCTTTCCATGATCTCCGCCACGACGTCGTTTCTCCTCCGATCGATCTCCTCTTCTTTCGCTTCCATCATCGACTGGTCACCGTCACCGATGGCGTAAGAAGAGAGAGAACCTGCCTAGATGTAGTGATAGAGAGCGAGAGAAATAGAGATGGTGAGTGACGGAGAGAAAGAGAGATGGTGAGTGACCGGAGAGAGAAAGAGACTGAGATGGAGTGACGGTGAGTGACCGGAGAGACGAAGAGAGGCGGTGAGTGACATAGAGAAAGAGATTGAGTTGGAGAGAGAGAGAGAGAGAGAGAGAGAGAGGTGTGAGTGGCAGAAAAAAAGAGAGGGTGAGAGTGTTTTTTGTTTTTTTTTTCCTTTTTTTAATTAAAAGATTACATATTATATTTCAGTTATATTCCATTCTTTATGGGCATGTTTAATTACCTTTATACCCTTTATATTAACAGATTCGTCACTTTTTTAATCGTTTTACTATTTCAATTGACGGTTGGATTTTTTTTGCTAATATTTTCAAAACCAGTGATGGTTTGACATTATTTTCATTTTGAGGGGGCAAATTGATAATAACCCTAAAAAAAACAAACTTTAATATGGGGGATATGTCCCCTTTATAATGAGAATTGCTATTCAGATTGTAAATAAATGTATATAATCAAATTACACATATTTATTATGAAAGGTACTAATCAAGTTATAATTTTGGTATTTTATTTAATAAATGTATATGAATTTATAACAAAATAGAATAAAATAAAAATTACCAATAAAAATAAATGACCAAAAGAAATAAAGACTCATGCCATCAACACTTTTCTATGTTTGTGATAATATGTAGCATTTTATTTATTTAATATATTTAATGACTGAAAAATGGCCAAAAGCAAAATCATTTTATTTATATAATATATTTAATGAAGAAAATATGACTAAAAGCAAAAACAGCAAAATGTTTTAATGGTGGTTCGAACCCGGGAATTGAAAGCACGAACCGTGAAATTGAAAGCACAAACAAGGAATTGAAAGCACGAACCGTGAAATTGACAGCACAAAAGTCACTCCCTAACCACCATCGTACAACCTGCCTGATAAGATGTACCATCTCCCTAACCACCAGCGTACAACCTAGCCTGATAAGATGTACCATCTCCCTAACAACCAGCGTACAACCTAGCCTGATAAGATGTAGCATTATATTATTTAATAGCTAAAAAGTGACCAAAACAAAAAAGTGATAAAGGGAAACGTGCTTTGATTGAGTTTGGGTTCGAACCCGTAACTTGAAGGTGATGAGAGCAAACGCAACCCTGCGAGCTTTCCTTCAAGTGTGAAGCTGTGTGGCATTTTATTTATATATTTAGATAATTAATCACTAATACAATAAACTTTATCATTTTTTTAAAAAATTTGAAGGGAGACACGTGCTCCTCCTAATTCCCATAGAGGTCCGCCCCTAGTTGTTTATGAGCAAGTAAAAATCTCCAAATATTTGCTAGTGAATTGTAACAGTCACATAATTGGCTGCCCTTTTGCCAACCTCAAACTATTCAAGATAGCTTATCAAAAGTCTCTAAATATTTATTGTTGCAATTTGTTAAGTTATTCTTTGTCTTATATAAGATTGAAAATTTAATCCCTCATAGTGAATATTAATAAATATTAGTGTGAGTAGACATCTCTCTTATTGATTGTGAAAGTAGTTTATTTTTCATTTTAGAAAGTAGCTATTTGGATTGTGCTCATAGTCTATAATCTTGGTGGGTTTCGACATTTAATGACCTGCAAGATACTGATCATTTTTTTTTTAAAGAAAAAAGTGGGAGGGAAATTGTAGTGGTCAAAAATTCATCGATCCAAAATGAAAGCCCAAATCTTATTGTGATAAATTGGCCCAGTACGCTAATTGATCCAAGTTAATGGCCCAATGCATGTTACAAGAGAATAGCCCAACAACTTGGTTAATCTAGACCAAACAAGGTTTGTTTTTTTAAATGGGAATTGATTGCTCTTAATGAATGAAGTTTAAATTAATTATAACAGAAGGTACATTAACCCTATAACCAACATATTATTAACTATGATATTTATTCTGTAACAGACATATCATTAACCATAACATTTATTTGTAACAGACATTGCATTTATTATATAATAAGTGCTCATGACACATTTTCCACTTATAAATAGAGGCTTCATTTGAAGCAAAAATCTCATCCCACCTCACTTGCTCGCTTTTTGCAAGCTACTTGAGGTTTCTCACTTTCCTCTCTCGTGTCTTCATTCTTCCACTCTAGATTTAGAGTTCCTGTGTGATAGAGTTAGTGTAGTGGCGTGGAGATGCATGTCTAGGAAATGTTGGCTAGGAAAGATTTGATATTTAACTGTGTTCATTATGACCGACCTTTCTTTCCTGAGAACTTACCTGGTGTACTATTCACAGTCTTCTTACATTGTTCTATTATACGAGGATTGCTCACCAATATTTAATACCCTAGTGGTCTTACTCCGTCCACTTTTTAGGTCAAGACGGTCAAGACTTTGATAGTCTTCCGTCCTACATTTTTTCCGGCACACTCCCTTTAGTCTAACGACGTTTTATAATTACTGTCCTCTCATATATTATTATCAGTTTACTGACTCGAGCGTCGGAGTATCTTCAGCTGGCACCCCACCGGTGTCAAGATAACACGCGTTCTCTTTATTTGATTTGTGCAGTACACAGGTTGCTAGGTTCTAAGGAAGTTGGCTAGCGAGGTCTACTCAAAGTCAACATACTGTAGAATTCACCCATTACAGAAATGAATTGAAAAATTGTCAAGATCCATCTAATAGCGGATTGAGTGTTGATGCGTCCGGTAAATATAGGAATCACATTAGTTGTCAAATCATGTAAAGTCTCCCGTCTCTTTCATTTTTTACTACATTGTGTACGCGCTCGATTTTTCATTTTGCAATTACTTAATTTTCAACAGTTCAGAGGGTTATCCTATATATACTGAAGCTAGAATAAGCCTACTTTGCTCAAACTAGTTTCAGGAAAATGAATCCAAAAGATTCAGCAGCGCCTGCAAGCGGTGAACAAGACGTTAAATGTAACACGACTAGTTATCATCCTAGCATTTGGGGGGAGCATTTCTTCAAATATCCTTCTCTTTCATTGGTAATGCCTACATGTTCCTTAATCATATTGATAGTTTTTCTTAGAGAAATGGTTTCTTTAACGTTAAAGAATTAGAAAACAATAACTCTGGACATAATAAGATTTGGCATCTCAAGACCTCAGAATTTCAGACCAATATGTATATATATAATTTCTAATTTATAAATGTACCGTTTCTGATTTCTGTCAAATTTTTGTGTAGACAAGTGATGCTAAAATTCTACAAGAATTTGAAGCACTAAAACAAGAAATAAGGGGGATGTTAATCTCAACATCTGGCAATACTTTGGAGAAATTGTGCTTGATTGATGCAGTGCAACGGTTAGGGGTTGCTTACCATTTTGAGAAAGAAATAGAAGATGCTTTGGAAAAACTACATCATGGAAGCGATGATGACAGCAATCTACGAACAACTGCTTCACTATTCCGGTTGCTTAGACAACAAGGATACTATGTTCCATGTGGTAATAAGTTACATGTACTTAACTATTTACGTTTAATCAATACCAAAATTTTGATTGACTTCAATTTTATGATCCAATGAGATTTTTCAAATTAATTATGTTTAATTGTGAGGCATGCAGATGTATTTGACAAATTCAAGAATGACCAAGGAAAGTTCAAGGCCTCCTTAATCAATGATGTACCTGCCATGCTTTGTTTGTATGAGGCTGCATATCTTGGCATACCTGGAGAAGATATCCTGGATGAAGCCATAAGTTTCACTACCTCTCATCTTGGATCAATGGTTGATCAAGTGAGTCCTCAGCTAGCAGAACAAATTAATCATGCCTTGAATCGGCCCCTTCGAAAAAGTTTACCAAGGTTGGAGGCAAGGTATTACATCAATGTCTTCTCGGGAGATGATTCACAGAATCAAACACTCCTAACATTTGCGAAGCTAGATTTCGGCACGTTACAAGTGCAACATCAAAAGGAAATAAACAGCATCATGGAGTAAGTTCAAGTTCTTAAACAACAGAAAATTAAGTAAATGCTCTTAATGAATTTATGTTTTATCACTTAGCCAATAAATTTGAATCTTGATCAGGTGGTGGAAAAATTTGGACTTTGCTAGAAAGCTGCCCTATGCTAGAGACAGAGTGGTTGAGTGTTACTTTTGGATACTGGGAGTGTACTTTGAGCCCCAATATGCGTTCGCTAGAAGGATGTTGACCAAAATAATAAAGATGTTTGCCATTATAGATGATACTTACGATGCATATGGTACATATGAAGAACTTGAGGTCTTTACTGATGCTATCCAAAGGTCAATTTCGAATCAGTACTACTACTTTTGAGTATTCAGCTTTTAATAATGATAAGTCTTCCCATGATATCAATCATAATTTGCGTGATATTTAGGTGGGGAGTTAGCACTATAGAAGTTCTTCCTGAGTACATGAAACATATTTGTAACACCCCCTAACCGCCCTTTTCACCAGACGACTCCAAGGGGCGCTACAGTCATATCTCTTTTTACAAAATCTTTAATTATAAAACCATATATTCATTTATTCATATCAAAATACGAATTTCAAAATCATTTTATAAACAATACAAAATCCTTTTATTTCAAACGGAAAAACTGACAGAGTTTTCTCTGAAATTCGGACTTTTCAAACATGTTACAAATCATCATATTCATATACAAAACATTTATTGCACAAACATATTCAACAACTGAAACCAAACTCCGTTTAGCTCATACTTTTTCCATATACACAATATTATCTCAAAATATATATACACAATGTGACTTTTCTTTATCAAAACATCATTTTAAAATCCAAATACATATATATATATATGCGTACAAATACAAATTGAAACTTTTATGTACAAAACCAGATATATTATATATATATACTCAAAAATAAATATGGAAGGATAAATGTGACTGTCTCTGTTCACTGCAGATGCTTTCTCTTCAATCTTCGCCTTCCTTACGCAATCTACTACCTACGCGCGGAAAATCCAACGCGCTAAGCATTTTTGCTTAGTGGGTGTACACAAAACTCAATATTTATCTTTTCATATAATCAGTTTATCAAATCCATAACAAAATATCATCATTTGTCCATAAATCGATTTAATATCCAAAAGGAATTTAAAACAATACATTAATCATAATAATGCTCATAATAATTTTATAAAATCAATAACAAATATATAACTCAATAACAAAATAATAACAAATATATAATTCAATAACGAAATATCACAATTTAACAATAATTCAATTTACTATTCAAAAGAAATTTTAAAACGATACATTAATCAAAATAATCCTCATAATAGCTTTTCATTTTAACACCATCAAATTTCTAAAATCGGTAGCAAATATCACAATTTATCAATAAATCAATTTGATATCCAACAGAAGTTTAAAAACGATATATTGATCAAAATAATTCTCATAATAACTTTTCATGTTAACACAATCAAATTTCAAAAATCGGTAGCAAATATCACAATTTATCAATAAATCAATTTGATATCCAACAGAAGTTTAAAAACGATATATTGATCAAAATAACTCTCATAATAACTTTTCATGTTAACACAATCAAATTTCAAAAATCGGTAGCAAATATCACAATTTATCAATAAATCAATTTGATATCCAACAAAAGTTTAAAAACGATATATTGATCAAAATAATTCTCATAATAACTTTTCATGCCCCTAGTAAACATAAGCACGATACCATGGACTGGTAATCGGGTATTCTGGCATTGGACACTCGGGTGACGACTCGCCGGACTATCATATAATCATGTATATTCGGGGCCGGACACTAGGTGCCTCTCAAAACCACCGAATTCACTGTAACTTTTCACTATAGTCGGTATGAAATCAAACGGCACAGTACTGCTCTGGTGACCCATTAATGGCATGCCACTCCAATCCCCACCTATTTGTGTCAAAGCTTACTAGGGCTTGAATAACAATTTATTTTCAAAATTCGTTGGGTTGGTTTCATTTAAACTTTCGATTTCTTTTAAACTTTCGGTTTCTATTCCTTTTTCAAAAAAAATCTAGCAGCATAACGACTGCATTTCAGAGATTTCCAGAAAACCTGAACATATGAAAGAACACTTCTAAATATTTCATCAATCCAACCCAACTTCGTTTTTCCACAATCATACAAATCAATTTTCAAATTCATCATTTCATTTTTGTCACAACAATATAAATTCCATGCATTATCATAATTCCAAAAACATGTATTTAATCAAATACGTATCAAAATACTCAATTATCATCATTCAAAAACATGTATTTAATCAAATACGTATCAAAATACTCAATTATCATCATTCAAAAACATGTATTTAAATCAAATACGTATCAAAATACTCGCAAACAATATTTCAAGTATCATGGTATTCAAAAATCGATAATATTTCAGTTATAAAAACGAGTTGAATAAAGTGTACACCAACCTTATAGCGTTTTATTCTCCAACGGAAGCTCAAACTTCCTCTTTTCCTTTTCTTTGGCTTCCTTGAGCTACCTCATCTCCTGGATTTTCAAGATTACACAAATACTCAATAAAAGCTCATTCCTTAACTTATAATGCATGATTTACTAATCCTAAGTGATCCAAATCTTTCCAAATCGCACCAAGCTCCATTTAAAACTCATTTAACCTTTTACATCTAATCATCGACTTTCAATAATCTTAAAACGCCCAGTTAAACTCGTTAGGATCATCCGAATACTCAACGGACACATAATGTGTCAATTTACAAAATTGCCCTTCACAGGAGTTTAGCGCGCAATTTGGTTTCCCTTTAAATCTTTGATATTAGCTTATTTTTCTAAGCTCCCTATCACGCAAATTCACTGATTTTTTCAAAGCATCTTTATTCCAAACTAACCAACAAATAAATCGAACTGAAATTCACTTCAAAACCATTTCAATCACTAACACAAATCATCAATCTCAAAGTCAAACAACTCACCCCTATTTCCTTATCGCGACAACGTCGTTTGGACTGGTTTTGGGGTGGTTTCTGTGACAGATCTGGGCTGGGTTTGAGTTCTTTTTCTTCCTCTTTTTTTTCTCCTCTCTTCCTCTCTCTCTTTCCCTCTCGGTTTCGCCGCGGATGGTGGCTGGTTTCGCCGCTGTTCTGTCGCCGTTCTGCACGCGGGTTAAGCTGGTTCAGCTTCGGTTCAGCTCCATCTCAGCTTGGTTCTGCTCTTGTTCGGGTCGGAGTAAGCTCGCGCGTCAACTGCTCTTCGTTTCTGCTTCGGTTGGCGGTCGGACGGTGACTTTTTCCTCTCCGATCGGGACTGTTTGCGCGGTGTTCTGCTCGTGTTCGTCGTCGCACGCGGTTGGCTTCAGCTGCGTTTCTACCGTGGGTCTACTCTGCTTCGCGCTGGTTCGCGGCATGCTGTCGCAAGGTGGCGGTGGCGCGGCGATCAGCGGTCGGCGGTCTGTCTCTCTCTCTTCTTTCTTCTCTCTTCTTTCTTATTTTCTTCTCTCTTTTCTTTTCTTTTCTTTTCTCTTTTCTTTCTCTTCTGGTTCGAGATACTTCTTTGTTTCTTTTGACTTTTATGAGTCAACTTTTTGGCTTCTATTTTCCTCCCCAACAAATCTTATAATATCAATTTCTTCCCTTGAAAATCTCATTCTCTTACCTTAGATTTTAGCCATATTCCACTTGAACCACACAAATCAAATATTATTTTCAATTTAATCCCTCATCTAATTAATTATAATAATACTATTCATGCTCATGAAATTAGGGATGTTACAATATTTATCGGGCACTCTTAGATATTTATAGTGAAGTTGAGCAGGAGATATCTAACGAAGGAAGATCATATCGTATGCATTATGCGATAGAAGCCGTAAGCCATTTTTGACTCTTCTCTCTTAAATTAATATAATTAACAATAAGTTCTTGCATTCATTAATAAGTTTATTGATGTATATAATTGCAGACAAAGAGACTAGTCCGAGCCTACTTTGTGGAAGCAAAGTGGTGCAATGAAGGTTACGTACCAAAGCTAGAGGAATATATGCAGAATTCACTTGTGAGTAGTGGTTATCCAACGTTGGCAACAATTTGTTTCCTCGGCATGGGAGAGATTGCTGATGATCAAGCCTTTGAGTGGATCTCTAATGATCCACCCATTGTTAAAGCCTCAACGATTATTTGCAGACTTACGGATGACATAGTCTCCCATGAGGTACAATAATACTCCCTATCTATTTATTTGAGAAGATTCCAAAGGGAAATACTTGGGTGGGATGGGTGCATGGTGTGTCTACTCTTTTATAGAATGTCATGTGGTATAAATTCAATTTACCGTATATCTAATGGCATGCATGTGATATCTTATTACTGTGTTATGTTATTAGTGGGTTCGATATATCTATCTTGCACACAAGTTTTTTTTTTTTTTTTGAAACAATTATAATAACATGAAAACTTAATAAGAATCCCTAATATATATATATATATATATATATGTTAATTAGCTAATCTACAAGTACACTCGTGGAATTTTGAAATTTGCCATTAAAATTCCTGGAAGTTTGTTAAATACCTTTGTTACCTAATAGGTAATTGGTAAAAAAAAAAAAAAAACTTAATCGATTTGTATTTTAATCAAATTTAAAAGATGATTAATCATATTATGACAAAATGCTGGTTAATCTTTTCATATTTATACTTGAAGTTTGAGCAGAAAAGAAAACATGTAGCCTCTAGTATTGAATGCTACCTGAAGGAACACAATGTTTCTAAAGAAGAGGCTAGGCAGTCAGACAATTCCGCGAAGAAATTTCGAATGCATGGAAGGATATAAATCGGGAATTACTAAAACCAACAGCTGTTCAAATGCCTCTCCTCATGCGAATCTTGAATTTTTCACGTGTGATGGATGTTATATACAAGGATGATGATGGCTTCACCAATTCTCATGTGTTGAAAGACTACATCACCTCATTGCTCATTGAAACTGTTCACGTTTGAGTGGTTTTCTTACGCATATCTTATTAATTGTTAGTTTCAATATTTAGCAATTTGTGTGTTTGGTATATCAGTGTGTGTCGTATTCTGATGTATTGTAATACTTTGTATTGAACTGTGTTTTTCTTATACAATCTATATTGCTTGATGATAATATATATTGACGTAACAATTTAAAAATTAAGTGAATAATAATGAATAGTTCAACCTGAAAGATGAATAACATCTCAAAACTTTAAAACATATTTTAATTTTTAAAAAATCAAATTTAATTTGGTTTATTTTGTATTAGACTTTAAGTACTTACCATAAAAGATAAATATTGAGATTGAAAATAGAGATAAGTATAAAGAGGAGAGGAAGAGTTATAATTAATCACCAATTACCACTAATGTATTTGTTGAGCAGAGAGATGATAAAATTTTAATAAAGATGAGAGAATGGGAGACAAATAGAGAGGGAAGAGAGAGTTACTATCCGAGGTATCATCTCTTCCCAAATTTATCACTTGCTCTTAACCATTCAATTATCCCAAGATCAAAGGTCAAAATTTTGTGTAAAATAATTGGATTGCCGATCCTACCCCTATATATATATATATATATATTACATTCTCCCTCCCAAAACAAATTCTCTCTCCTATTTAATTCAAATGTAATAGATGAATTTAATTTGTTCGTCTTAACGTTTAAAATTAGGAGGCACTGATAATAAAATTGCTATATATATAGTAATTTTACTATCAGTACTTCTTAACTTTAAAAAGTTATGACAAACTAATCAAATTTATGCATCGTATTTGAATTAAATAGACGAGAGAATTTATTTTAGGAGAGAGAGATCAATGAATGAATTTGATTGATTCGTTTTAACATTTTCAAGTTAGGAAGTACGGATAATAAAAGTACTCATATATATAGAGAGATAGAGGAACTTTATTTTAATATTTAGTATATTCTCCGTTACATTATCTTCCTTTGTTATTTATTTATTTGTAGGTTTTTTTTTAAAGGATTTATTTGTAGCTAATACACTTGACCAATAAAACAATGTTAATATATATATTTTTAATCTTACAAAAGATAGCTTATGCATAACATCTAAACTTTTCCACCACCTAATTACACAGCATTAATTTAATTTCAATTGTTTAGTAGAAATATATACAATATACTTCGTGACATTAATAGCCCAGAAAAGGTCATTAGAGCTTACTTTGTAATATCATTGAGTTCCTTCTGGTGCAGCTGTTTAAACATGTTGAAGTCTAACTTTGCAAATGATAATAGCAATTCATTGTGCAAAGGGTCTTCTTGATAGAGATATGTAAGAGCTTGCCTGTATCCTTGTTAGGCTCTTGCAAAGTGGTCGCTTTAAGGCTCGACTAACTTGCTCGGATAGTGGAGAGCTGAACTGGGTTGCCATTGATTCTAGGTGACTGGTAGTGAAATCAAGTGCTTCATCAAGTGTATCTTCTCCATGAACCCCTGAGATGTGCAGCTTCATAGAAGCTGAACATTCCTTTGATATCACTTACAAGGGAATCCTTGAAATCGCCATTGCTGTCCTTGAACTTGTTGAAGACATCTGCTTCACCACCCAGGAAACTATATTTTAATAACATCTAAAAGAGGTTAGCAACATGAGAGTATACCTCTAAAGCAAAAAAATAAAACAACATATCAGAGGAAATATTGTAACCATGTTGTCGAAGTAATCGAAATCGAAGAGATATGTTATACATTTTATCCTTTTCATCTTCGAAATCGCAGTCATGGTAGGACTTGTGTACGTTTTCTAAGATTTCTTTAATCTCACTTTCAAAATGGTAGGATACTCCTACGCGTTGTATTGTATCAATTAAGTCCATCAGTTTCTTTGAAGTTCTATCGACATCATCCATTAGCATTCTTTTAATTTCGTTCTTCAGATCTTCAAGTTTTATACCATCATCAATGTCCTACGTAACTAAGCAGGGAAATTATATTGCAAATCGAAAGGTAACTGTTAGTAAAGGCATGAATGAATACATTTCTTAATGTGTTGAACAATAGGAGTGAAAAAACTGTGCTTCGGATCTTTTGGCATGAATCAACCGTCACACTAAAGCTAATAAACCAAGACAGACCCTATATATAAAACACTTGAGGGACAAAAATTAATATATCATTCTATGAAATAATTACCAGGGAATTGCTAGGACATGAGAGGAACTGATCCCCCCCAAATATTAGAAGGAAAATTTGCCAAGGGACGGTTAGGTTCTTGCCTGGAATTTTGGGTTAAAGTAGTAGCAACTACAAGTTGAAGGGCCATTACACTTTTTTCACTTATTTTGGTAGCTACTTTTGCAGTGGTTCAGTAATTATACAGCACGAGTCATATATATATATAGTTTTCATATTCTCCGATATACATACTAACAAAATTAAGCCATGTGTGAAGATTCAAGAAGCTTTGAAGATTGCAGAAACCAGAGAGAAAAATCTGGTGGTTATTTTTCCATGCATTTTACTTGACCCTCAATTGACTTTTTATACTACTCTTACAAGCTTACCAAGTGGCAAGATTCCAATCAACTAACTAACTAATTTGTTGGAATTTAACCAATCAGAATGCAACACTTGTTGCTTGCCTATTGGACTACAACTGGCTGACTGAAACCAAGCTGAAGCTGAGATAACTTCAGCTTGGTGTTGCTGCTAAACTGAGGATTATGACTTATTGTGAATGGTTTTCTTCTTGTACAAGTAGAGCCATTCCCTCAGCTGAAATCATAGGCTTTGGCAGCTGCATTCCTTGACAAAACAGAGAGGCTGCAGGGCCAGCTTCAACTGCTTCATAGGAATGCTCTGGTTGCTTGCTTGCACCACACGCTTCCTCGACATTATGCTTAACACCATGACTCATATATTTTGGTCCCAGATTCTTTTGTTGTTAACACACCTCCTGACGCGACCCAACCCGAATACCTCTAACTCTGATCCGGTCGGTCACGCCGGGCACCCCAACGGATCCCTCTCAGACCCGACTCGTCGGGCTAAGCGAAACCCGTGGAGCGAACCCTAAACTCTCTGATACTTTCTAAAACATCGTTGGGTTGGTTTTCTTTAAAAACTGAAAACGCGTAGGAAAATTTTTTTATTTTTATTTTTAAATTCATTTTTGAAACTCATTTTTCTAACAAAATTTCGGCAGCATAACGACTGGATTTTTAACGTTCCAAAAAACACCTGTTTACAGAAAAACAACACTTCGACTAAAATTTATCACCAACCCAACTTCTGGTTGCCCCTAGGCCTCAATCATGCATTTGATTTCCAAATCAACTCAATAAAATCCAAACACAATTTAATAAAACATATTTAATCAAAAACAATTTAAAAACATCCACAAGCGATTAATTACAAATCAATTATACACTTTAAAAGAGATTTACATGAAAATGACAGATGCAAAGTCAACTGCTCAAAATATCGTCGTGTTGCGCTGGCTCACCCGCTGGAGGTAATGATAATGATCGGCTACCTGTTGAGAGTACCTGAGGAGGTTTTTATATAAAACAGAAAATAATGAGCTAGAAGCTCAGTGAGTGATAATTTATCTTTTCTTTGAAAATTTGATTTTCAAAACGTCCTCCTCTGAAAATGTTTGAAAACTATTCTTTGTTTCTAAAGCATTTCAAACTTAAATCTTTAAAACATCAACTTAAACAAGAGAATTCATCTCTAAGCACATGCACGTATTTAAATACAAAACTTGCAACTGTAAATCATAAATAACTTCAATAATAATTATAAAATATCTTTTATCTCAAATAAGCTTTTCTTTTAAAAGCTGTTTCTCGATATCTTTCAAAATTACCATAGTATCCCAAAATCTGGGGTCTCTCGAATCTAACGACTATGTGCGGAATTTCTCAGTGTTAACCATAGCTCGTCAACTCTTGAGACATCTCGCGGCTATGTGCGGAATTTCTCAGCGCTAACCATAGCTCGCCTAACTTGAGACATCTCGTGGCCATGTGCGGAATTTCTCAGCGCTAACCATAGCACACGAAACACTACCCCACATCAGTAATGGTAACGCGACCCAACCCGGATACCTCTAACTCTGATCCGGTCGATCACGCCGGGCACCCCAACGGATCCCTCCCAGACCCGACTCGTCGGGCTAAGCGAAACCCGTGGAGCGAACCCTAAACTCTTTCATACTTTCTGAAACATTGTTGGGTTGGGTTTTCTTTAAAAACTAAAAACACGTAGGAAAAATTTTTAATTTTTTTTTTATTTTAAATTCATTTTCAAAATTCATTTTTCTAACAAAATTTCGGCAACATAACAGCTGTATTTTTAACGTTCCCGAAAACCTGTTTACAGAAAAATAACACTTCAACTAAAATTTATCACCAACCCAACTTCTGATTGCCCGTAGGCCTCAATCATGCATTTCATTCTCAAATCAACTTAAATAAATTCTAATCACATTTAATAAATCTCATTTAAATCAAAAGCAATTTAAAAACAGTTATAAATGAATAGTTACAAATCCTTAATACATTTTAAAAGAGATTTACATGAAAATCTAACTGATGAGACAAAATGAACTACTCAAATGATGTCGTGTCGCGCTGGCTCACCCGCTGGAGGTAATGCTACTGATCGGCTACCTGTTGAGAGTACCTGAGGAGGTTTTTATATAAAACAGAAAAATAATGAGCTAGAAGCTCAGTGAGTGATAATATTTCGTTTCTTTGAAAATCTGCTTTTCAAAACGTCATCCTCTAAAAACGTTTGAAAACTATTCTTTATTTCTAAAGCATTTCAAACTTAAATCTTCAAAACATCAACTTAAACATGAGAATTCATCTCTAAGCACATGCATGTATTTAAATACAAAACTTGCAACTGTAAATCATAAATAACTTCAATAATAATTATAAAATATCTTTTATCTCAAATAAGTTTTTCTTTTAAAAGCTGTTTCTCGATATCTTTCAAAATTACCATAGTATCCTTAAATCTGGGATCTCTCAAGTCTAACGGCTATGTGCGGAATTGCCCAGCGCTAACCATAGCTCGCCAGCTCGGAGACATCTCGCGGCTATGTGCGGAATTGCCCAGTGCTAACCATAGCTCGCCTACTCTGAGACATCTCGTGGCTATGTGCGGAATTGCCCAGCGCTAACCATAGCACACGAAACACTACCCCACATCAGTAATGGCGACTCGACTGACAGACTCTTGACACTTATCCCCCTGGTTAGTGACTTATCCCTCCCCAGGACTGTGCCAACTGAAGTGGGATAGACTGATCGGGTCTAAACTGCTCTGTAATCTCTGAAAATCCCTGAGGGGATACTTTCTGGTTTTGAAAACACTTTTCTCTTTTCTGTTTTAACTTTCTGGTGCAAAAGCACAAATCTCTTTTCTGAGTGCGTAAAGCACTAAAATCTGATTTCTGAGTGCCATAAGCACTAAATCTCATTTTCTGAGTGCATTAAGCACTAAAACTGATTTTCTCAATTCAAGCTTGAAAACTTAGTTTCTGAAATCTCATTGCAACAACTTTATATATATTTATGCATATAAAATCACATTCTCATTTCATGCTCATGCATATATCAATGCATTAAAATAAACTCAAGCAATTACTTATCAAATCAAATTTGATAATTTGAAATACTTTTAAAATCTTTAAATAAAACTCACTCACAAAACTGATGACTGAAAATAGCGTGTGCGGAGCCCCTAATCCTCTTGCCTCGATCCTCGAGCTCCCTCGTCACCTACACAACATATTACATTCGCGTAAATCTCTGGAAACTTGAAATTACACAATCGTCCCTATATGACCCATTTTTACGCGCAACTCTCCATATTAGTTTCTAATCTTAATCTTTCGCTTTTAATAGCTTCAATACTCTTAATTAAACTCATTAGGGTCGTCCAAACATTCAACGGATGTCATAAGGGTCAATTTACGAAATTGCCCTTTAAACTAGTTTATTGAGCGTTTTGGATTCTCTATAACTCTTTGATATTTTCTTGGTATTCTAACCTCCTTATCAACTTCAAATACTTATTTTTCAACTTGTTTTCACTCAAAAACAATCAACCAACAAATCACAACGAAATCCATCTCAAATCAACTTATACACCAACAAAAATCATCATTTTCAAACTTAAACAACTCACCCCTTTTTCTGTTGCGTTGACTTCGCTTTGGGGTGGTTTTGGATTGGTTTTGGGATGGATCTGAGCTGGGTTTGGGCTGGTTTCCTTCCTCTTTTCTTCCCCTCTCTTCCTCTCTCTCTTTCCCCCTTGGTTCTGCCGCGGTTTGCCGTCGTCGCTGTCGCCGATCTGCACGTGCGGAGAGCTGTTTTGGCCGCTGGATCAGCTCCGTTTCAGCTCCATTCAGGTCTAGCTTGAGCTGATCTTGGTGCAGGTTGGGATGGGGCAGTTCATCGGCGTTGATTGGGGCTGTTTCGCGACAGTTTCAGCTTGGTCTGTCACGGTTCTGCTGCACGTTTCTGCTTCGGTTCGCGGCGGCTGGATGGCTGGATGGCGATGGTGCACGGCTGGTCGGCGTTGGTGGCTTCTCCTTCTTCTTCTTCTTCTCCTCTTCTCTTCTCTCTTCTCTCTTTTCTTTCTTTTTTCTTTTCTTTCTTTCTTTCTTTCTTTCTCGAGAGAGAGAAGCTTCTGGTTTTATTTGATTGCTTTTCACTTTGAAAAGTCAAACATACTTCTTGGCTTCTATTTTCCTCCATAATACTCTCAATAATTCCACTTACGCCCTAAGATAATTTCATTCTCTTCCCTTAAATTCTAGCTTAATTCCACTTTGACCACAATTATTAAAATTTATCTTCAATTTAGTCCCTTATCACCTTAAATATTTACTCTATTTCATTCACTATTTTATACTTCCGTTTAGTCTCCAATCTAGTCGAAATCGATTTCTATGGGTTCCATATATCCTTAGACATTTCCATAAACCATTTAGGGTCTCTAATAATTATTTAGGGACTATATTTGAGGAAATCCGAAAAAATTACAATAGAGGGCTTACAAATGGCGACTCGACTGACAGACTCTGACACTTATCCCCCTGGTTAGTGACTTATCCCTCCCCAGGACTGTGCCAACTGAAGTGGGATAGACCGATCGGGTCTAAACTGCTCTGTAATCTCTAAAAAATCCCTGAGAGGATACTTTCTGGTTTTGAAAACACTTTTCTCTTTCCTGCTTTAACTTTCTGGTGCAAAAGCACAATTCTCTTTTCTGAGTGCGTAAAGCACTAAAATCTGATTTTTGAGTGCCATAAGTACTAAAACTCATTTTCTGAGTGCATTAAGCACTAAAACTGATTTTCTCAATTCAAACTTCAAAACTTAGTTTCTGAAATTTCATTTCAACAACTTTATATATATGCATATAAAACCACATTCTCATTTCAAACTAATGCTCATGCATATATCAATGCATTTAAAATAAACTCAAGTAAACAATTAATTTATCAATTCAAACTTGATAATTTGAAATATTCTTAAAATCTTTAAATAAAATTCACTCACAAAACTGTTGATTGAAAATGGCGTGTGCGGAGCCCCTAATCCTCTCGCCTCAATCCTCGAGCTCCCTCGTCACCTACACAACATATGGAAGCATAAATTTACGTTCGCGTAAACCTCTAGAAACTTGAAATTACCAAATTACATAATCGCCCCTCAAACTAGTTTATCGCGCGAATTCGCCTTATCTTTAACTTTTCGCTATTCTCTTGGTTCCCTAAGATCCCAATTAACGTTAATCCACTTATTTCTCAACTTATTTCCACTCAAAACCAACCAATAACGAATCAAATAAAATCTATTCCGAACTCAACTTAAATCACCAATAAAATCATCAATCTCAACTTAAACGCTAACAAAATCACCAATATCAAGAGTAAACAACTCACCCCCTTATCTTCCTCGCGAAATCGCTATTTCTCTTCGCTTTGACTTAATTTAGAGACTGTTTTGGGGGTGGTTTTGGACTGGGTTCGGTCGGATCTTCCTCTCCTCACTCTCCCTCGTGCGATCTCTCTCTTTCTCGGCCGATCTACCTCATTCTGCCGGTTCTGGTCAGGTTCGGGTCTGCTCAGTTTTGTGCACGATGGCGGTTGGTCGTGCTTGAGCTGGGTTCTTGCAGATCGTGCGCTTTAGCAGCTCCTCCACGTCGTCGCTGTCAGCTCTGCCCGGATCTGGTCTGATTTCGTGCACGGCGTCGAGTTCGTCTTCAATCTGCTCGGTTCTGCGTGCAGCGAGGTGCAGCTGGTTCGGGGAGCTTCACGACGTCGGGTTGACTGGTCGACGAGCTCGGTCGGCGTCGACGACGGTAGCGGCTCCCTCTTCTTCTTCTTTTTTCTTCTTCCTTCTTTTCTCTTCTCTTCTTCTTTCTTCTTCTTTCTTTTTTCTTTTCTTCTTTCTTTCTTTTCTTCTCTTCTGCGACATCTCACTCTCTCTCTCTTTAGATTTTTAGACAACTTTTTGGCTTCTATTTTCCTCCCCAAACTATCCTTAAAATGACGGTCACGTCCTTTAAAAATATTGGTCTCCTCCCTTGACTTTTAGCTTAATTCCACTTTGACCACAATTATTAAAACTTATCTTCAATTTAGTCCCTTATTTCCTTGAAAAATCATTCGATTTCATTCATTATTTTATCCTTCCGTTTAATCTCCAATCAAGTTTAATTCAATCCCTATGAGTTCTCTATAACCTTAAGCGTTTCCATAAGCCAATTAGGGTCTCCAATAATTATTTAGGGACTATATCTGGGGAAATCCATAAAATCCAATTTGAGGGCTTACACCTCCCCCACATCCAAACCACAAATTCCCTGTCCTCATAATGACAGAAAAGGTTGAGAGATATGTACCATAATGGAAATGTGCAAAATATGGGACAACTCTATAGTACCTATAAAACAAGCTTATATTCCTAATAAGATCTGTAAAAGTTATGTGATTGATCAGTTTGTGCAAAAGATATGTGACTCGTCAGATTGTGAACAAACATTAGATATTTGAAATAATATGGTTATGTGGTGGACCCAATGCGAGACCTGGGGGACACATGTCCTTCTGAAATTATATATTGAAAATAATTGTTTTTTTTAGAATAATATTTTAATATTCCTCTTTAAAAGAACTTTTTATTTTGTTATTGCTTATATCTTTCGCTTTTTTCTTATATTTTGAACTCTGATTTTTTCGTTTTTAACTTCTTTTATCTATTTATTTTTTTATGATAAATTATAAGCAGTCATCTTTAAACAAGGATATTTTAGTTCATCACAACAAAAATTAACATATTACCTTGATTTAAATTTTTTATTTCTAATTTTTTTCTTTATTTTTGAAATTTCACAATTTTGACCCACCAAAATGAAACTTGAAATCTATTGGATTGTATATTTGTAATCAAAGAAAGACCAATATAATCCTTGTTGTATAATTATGAACCTTCGGTTTAATTGCCTTGCCAAGATTCTCTAATATGAGGTCAAATTTAATTACCAGGAGGTAATTTTGTGGTGGACAAGCTTGCAAACTTGATCATTCATGCAATGATCTTTATCGGTGGAATGAGCTGGCTTGGAAATCATAGTCTTTTGCTTATGGACAGTTGGTGCCTGCTTAATGGCACGTTATCTATTTTTTCCTATTTGAAGCTTTTTGTCTTTTTGTATTATCCTTTATTCTTTTCATAAAATTCTCTACTAAAAATATTCATTATGTTGTGAAATAAATTATAAAAACAATGAATTTAGAATACTAACCACAATAATAGAGGAAGAGAGAAACAAGAGAAAAATGGTGAATATAATTCAATTGATGTGTATTCCAATGGTTACAAGATAGGCCTATTTATAGGCAAATTGAAAAATTATTTCCATAATGAAATAGCAGCAAATAAGATAAAGAATATTTTAAAAAAGAAAGTGGTGTTAAGACCATATATTCATAATACTCCTCCTTAGGCATACACCACTTGCTAATATTCTTTGAGATTCTTGGACGTATCTAAATATTGTCTCATTAAAAACCTTATCAATAAAACACAGTGGGATAAAACCTAGTCAAGAAAAAAAGAGTGCAGCACACAAATATCCGACGAATATTCTCCCCCTAAAAAATTACAACTATCACTCTTGTAGTTTGTGAAGTCAACACATACCAATACCATATACCATCTTCTCAAAAGTTGATGTTGGTAAGGACTTAGTAAATAAATCTAAAAGATTATTTGTAGAACGTATCTGCTTGACGTTAATTTGCCGACTTTCTTGGAGTTCGTGAGTGTAAAAGAATTTTGGTGATATATGCTTCGTTCTACCTCATTTGATATATCCTCCTTTTAACTTGTGCAATGCAAGCAGTATTATCTTTATATATTATTGTTGGTGAATTTGTAACTGGAAGCAGTTTATAAGTGTTTTGGATATGATGAATAATAGACTTTAACCATACACACTCTTTATTTGCTTCATGAAGTTCAAAGATCTTAGAATGATTGGATGATATAGCAACAAGAGTTTGCTTGGTAGAGCGCCATGAAATTGTTGTGTCATTATATGTAAACACATATCCAGTTTGTGATTGTGATTTATGAGGATCAAAGAGATAATCAGCATCAGCATAACCAATAAGACCATAACTATTTGTTGATCTTGAATAGAATAAACTCAAGTTTGTAGTTCAAAGATATCGAAAAATATTTTTGATTCCATTCCAGTGTCTCCAAGTTGGTGTAGAACGAAACCTTATCAAAAGATTTATCAAAAGTACAATATTTTGGTCTTGTGTATTATGCCAAGTATAATAAAGCACCAATGGCATTAAGATATAGTACTTCTGGACCAAGTATCTTTTCACCAACATCTTTTGGTCAAAATGGATCTTTCTTTGGGTCCAAAGACTAGACAACCATAGAGTACTTAAGGGATGAGTCTTATCCATGTTGAATCTTTTTAGGATTTTTTTAACATAAGCTAATTGATGGACTAGCATTCCCTCTTATTTGTGCTAGATCTCGAGGCCGAGGCAATATTTTGTTTTCCCTAAATCTTTCATTTCAAATTCTCTTTTCAAATATTCAGCAGTTTTTAAGAGCTCTTTAGGAGTTCCAATTAAATTCATGTCATCGACATATACTGTTACAACTATAAATCCAAATTCTGATTTCTTTATGAATACACTTGGATATAGGATCATTAATATATCATTCCCTTACGAGGTGTTCACTAAGACGATTATACCACATTCGTCCTGATTACTTTAAACCATATAAAGATCGTTGTAACTTTATTGAATACAAGTTACGAGAATTTGAGTCATATGCTTCTAGCATTTTAAATCCTTCACGGATTTTCATGTATATATTAGTATCTTATGACCCATATAAATATGTCATTACCACATCCATAAGGCACATTTCAAGTCTTTCAAAGACTGCCAAACTAATTAAAAATTGAAACATAATTGTATCCATCATAGGTGAATACGTTTCATCATAATCAATGTTAGGTCTTTGTGAAAAACCCTATGCTATGAGTCATGCCTTATATCTCAACACTTCATTTTTCTCATTATATTTTCGAATAAATACCCATTTATTCCCAATGGGTTTGATGTCTTCAGGCATCTAGACTACTTAGGCCAATCATACCTTTGGATAATACTTCACGTTTGGATAATGAAGTCAATTCTGCTTGAATTGCTTCTTTCCACTTAGGCCAATCATGCTTTTGTCGACACTCGTTGATACTGTGTGGTTCATGATCATCATTTATTATCTTAGTTGCTACTGCATATGCAAATAAATTGTCAATGGTTATTTTATCACGACTCCACAATTCTCTTACATAATTTATGGAAATTTCTATATTTCCAAGATTTTGTATCTCTTCATGAGATTATACCTCTTCTGGGGTACCAACCTTTGCAGTGGCTCTTAACTCTTCTTAAGTTCATAAATCAAAGAAAGTGGTATTTTTCATGATTCAAGCATTGTTTTCTATAAGATCCTTATCTTTTGCTTTCCACTTCCAAACAATTATATGTCTTGAACCAATTGGTCTATCACGTTTTTAGCACACAACAAATGATTCATTTGCTGACATTCGATTAGATTATTCAATTCATAATGAACAATCACTTGGGCTAGTATGTTGGTAGCTGGTATATAAGATTTTGTTACTTCAGATGCATCTGTAAACGCATCAGGTAACTAATTAGCAATCATCTAAAGATGAATTATTCTTTGTACTTCATTTTCACCTTGAACTATACGAGGATCTAAATGAGTCAATTTTTTAACATTCTAAGGAAATTCACCATTCTCTTCGGGAAAAAAATATTTTTTCATACTTCTCTTTAGGAGAAGTTTTCCCTTTTCCTAATAGTAGAAAAATTGTCTCATCAAAGTGACAATCCGCAAATCGTGTGGTAAAAAGATCTCCTGTCACGGGTTCAAGAAATCTAATTATTGAAGGTGAATTATAATCCATGTAAATCCCTAAACGACATTGGGGACCCATTTAAGTTCTTTGTGGGGGTGTAATAAGGACTTGCATAGCATAACCAAATCTACGTAAATGAAAAATATTTGGTGCATGACCAAGTATAATTTGTAATGAAGAATACTAATAAGAAGTAATAGGCTTAAGATGAATTAAAGCTGCTATATGTAACACGACATGACCCCACACAGAAACAGGAAATTGCATACGTAACAATAAAGTTTGTGAAATTACCTGAATACATTTAATAAATGATTTTGCCAAGCCATTTTGCATGTGCACATATGGAACTGCATGCTCAACATCTATTCCAATTGATGCGCAATATTCATCAAACGTTTTTGACATAAATTCACACCAGCATTATCCATATGTATAGACTTGATTGGATCATCCGAAAAATGTGCTAAGAGTTTGATAATCTATGTCAACAATCTAGAAAAAGCGATATTACGTGTAAACAATAAACAAACATGTGACTATCGTGCAGATGCATCAATCAATACCATAAAGTATCTAAATGGTCCACTTGCTGGGTGGATGGGCTCACATATGTCTCCATGCATTCTTTGTAAGAAAGATGAGGATTCCAAATCAAGCTTCGAATTTGATGGTTTAATAATCAGTTTTCCTTGTGAACAAACAGTACATTTATTCTCATTTGATGATAGAATCTTCTGGTTCCTTAATGGGTGCCCATGAGAATTCTCAACTATCCTACACATCATTGTAGATCTTAAGTGACCCAAAAGATCAGGCCAAAGTGAAAATAACTTTGAAGCTGTGAATTTCTAGTTCACAACTGCGTGGGCTTTTACATGGCTTTATACGTACACAATATAGCCAAATGAATAAGCATTAAGTTTTTCTATGCCTGAAATATTTGATATACTATAAAGATATTTTATATTATTCTCATTTATAGTTTCAATATGGTATCCATTATTACGGATATCTTTAAAACTAAGCAAATTTCTTTTAGATTTCTGAATATAAAATAGCATTTGAGCTTAACTTTGTACCATTTGTTAACATGATTGTAGCTCTTCCGAAGCCTTTAATAAGTTCTGTAAGATCAAATATAGGATTTATCTTGGTTTTGTGCAAGGTTATATCCACGAAATGTTTTTTATTTCGAAAAATACTATATGTTGTTCCACTATCAACAAGACATATATCCCCAGCTTCCACATTGAAATTGGATTGTTCATTCATATTCCTTTTATTATTAAAAAGAAAAAAGAAAAAAGAAAAATAAATAAATGATAATAATAATAATAACTTTATTGATCTTCTAGATAATAATGATAAATGCAAATATAACCCTAACAAAGCAAGAAAGAATAAATTTCTTAAATTCTAAATGGAAATAATACTGAAAACGTGACAAATAGTTTTTAAATTTTAATTGGTATGGATAGGGGTGGCAATCCTGATTGGCGAGTCATGTTGGACATAACAAGAACACAAGACAATTTTTTTTTTTACACGACACAATTAATAAATGAGTTGAACCTCTTCCACACGAACACAACATAATTAAAAATGGGTCAACATGAAAACGACATGGTTAAACCATTTATTTACGGGTAATTTATTAACACATCTATTAACTCGTTTAGTTGACCCGTTTATGATTTAACCATATATAATATATTTAAATTTTAATACACATCTTATAAAAAATAAAATTAAAATACACAAATACAATCCAAAACCTAAAAATACAATCATCCACTATTTAAATTTTAATACACATCGTATAAAAAATAAAATTAAAATACACAAATACAATCCAAAACCTAAAAATACAATCATCCACAAATACAATCCAAAACCTAAAAATACAATCATCCACAAATACAATCCAAAACATAAAAATACATCTAAAACATAAAAATACAAACATCCATAAAAATGAGTATAAAAACATAGATGGAAGTATAGTCTAATTCTCTATAAACACGAGAAGAAGAAGGTAGATCTTCTTTTCACTTGATGTTGCGTATAGAAAAGTCTGCTAACACGAGAAGAAAGAGAAGAAAGGAGCAATAATGTTAGCTCTCTCTCTCTCTCTCTCTCTCTCTCTCTCTCTCTCTCTATTTATATATATATCAATCTTTGTTGGGTGGCCGAAGAAGAAGAAGAAGAAGCTGGAGATGAAAGCGATGTGTTGGGTGGCTGGCCATATGGAGTGTGGTATGGGTGTATGATTACTGCTGGATAGAGAAATGAGAATAGTGTGGGTGTGGTCGTGTGGAGTATGGTGTGGGTATATGGCTATATGTTGGGTGGCCAACCGTACGGAGTGTGGTTTGGGTGTGTGGCTGTTGTTGGATAGAGAAATGAGAATGGCGTGGGTGTGGCTGTAACGAGCCGAATCCAGTCCCCTCTTGGACCCCGGCCTGAGCCCAAAGGGATTTGGCTACGACCGGCCTGGCCACCCCATCGTGGGCCTTCCTCTCGGCCTTGGCCCACATGGATTTGGTGGCAGGTACTGTACAGTCCCCTTGCCTGCTTTTCTCGGCACTCGAACCTATGACCCAAAGGGTTATAGTCAATTAGGAAGCATGGCGAGTACCAACTGAGCTAGTCACATCCACTCTATTATCTTCATAATTATTTCCTCAAATCAACAAATTGTATTGCTACCTATATTATCCTCAAAACAATCCAAGTATATAAGGGCAAGAAATATATGAGCACTTACGTCTCAATCCAAATAAGCATATGGAAATCAATCTCACTTCTATAACTCATGGAATTGTAGAAAATCGAAAATCCTCAATGTCACACAATAACTCCCAAAACATTTGCAAAATCAAAACCTAGTCTCTAATTTGCTAATATCAGAATCCAATATATAGAATTAACCAAGGTCAAACAAAACTGTAGCTTTTCCATAAAATAAGATTAGTATACCTAACACCACATCATTAGATGCCAATGCATTCCACTATTGATCTGCCTTATTTTCAAGAAAGGAAACACAAGGAAGACATAAGATTCCTTATTCCATAAAATTAACCAACATTAAACTAAGCTCCAATTATAAAGTCTACAGACCACAATGGATAAGAAATCATTGTATTTCCTTCACTACAAATACCTCAATATCATAATTGCTGTTGTAAATAAATCAATTCCAACTTCACGTATTATCAATTCTTAGTCTACAGAATCGACCGCGCTCTGATACCAAATTGTAACACCCCAAATCCAATATCAAGGAAATAAGATGTTATGGTCAAACTAGATATCAAAACAAAAACAAACTCCAACTAGAAATTTATTCCAAACTTTGAAAGTAGTCAACATAATTATCCAAACATAATCTCCAAAAGAGAAATCCTAAAATTAATTATTGAAACAAAATATGTCCTCGATAATTTCTTAATTCTTATAAAATCCAAAACTAAATACAATGAATCACATTAACTATCTCCAAGGCTTCACGATTGGGTAAACTCTAAGATCAAGACACCTAACGTCCACAATTTATTTCTACTCTGCAAAATGGTGGAGACGAGGGGGTGAGCCGTCAACTCGGTAAGTAAATTCATGCATAACATTAGCATCAATATAATTACTTTTATAAATCAAATATAAAACTTCAATACATAGATACATATTTCAACACTCATAATCAAAATAAAAAATATAATCAATGTTTATATTAGCAGAAGACACCATGTAGCATAAGACAATAATCAGAACAAAATATCATATTAAAACATATAACCATATAGAGTAAATAAAAAGTATGCTCATGTCTTATAGTGTCACAAATACCCGTGTGACGCGGTCAGAAACAGAATATCACAATTATCCGTGTGACTTGGTCAGAAACAGAATGTCACAATTACCCGTGTGACACGATCAGAATAACAGAATGTCACAATTACCCGTGTGACACGGTCAGAATAACAGAATGTGTGTACACAAGAATCCAGTTGGACCAATATCAGAACAATAACTATAGACAATGAGCCAAAATAATTTTTCATGATCTTATTTGAAAGATGTATCTTCAAAACACACGACAAAATATTTAATAATTGTAAATCAATTTTAAGAGACAATAGTGTTTTTCAGACTCGATATATAAACTTTTGCAAAGTTTTAGATTCATACAGAAAAATCATAGGTTTTCTTTTTAAATCAAATGACAATTATAAATTTTAGAGGTAAATAAAATAATTTGAAAACTACTGCAAAACATTTTATTGCCATATAAATAACTTAAAATCATATTTACGATTTAAGTTAAACACAAATATAGATTTCAGAATATTCAAAAGTTTATAAACCAACATACATACATCATGAATGAATTTACTTACCGAGTTGACGGCTCACCCCCTCGTCTCCACCATTTTGCAAAGTAGAAATAAATTGTGGACGTTAGGTGTCTTGATCTTGGAGTTTACCCAATCGTGAAGCCTTGGAGATAGTTAATGTGATTCATTGTATTTAGTTTTGGATTTTATAAGAATTAAGAAATTATCGAGGACATATTTTTTTTCAATAATTAATTTTAGGATTTCTCTTTTGGAGATTATGTTTGGATAATTATGTTGACTACTTTCAAAGTTTGGAATAAATTTCTAGTTGGAGTTTGTTTTTGTTTTGATATCTAGTTTGACCGTAACATCTTATTTCCTTGATATTGGATTTGGGGTGTTACAGTGGCTATGTGGAGTGTTTTGTAGGTATAGAGTATGGTATGGTTAGGTAAGGTTTTGAAAGATAAATATACTACCATTGAAATTATATGAATACCCCTCTAGTATAAATACTATTTTACCCTCATTAAATGGGTTAACCTGTGACACGATTAAGGAAACACGAACCCGATAAGATTATTAAATGGGTTAGACAGGTTGACCTGTTAATTTATCTAACTCATTAATGCTTAAACCTAACCCGTAATACTCACATCGGATTCGTGTCAACCTATTGTGTCGGGTTCCAAATTGCCACCCCTAGGTATGGACATGCTCATCACCAATTAAATGATCAATTTTTCATCTAAATGTTAAAAAAAATCAGAGGCATCAAGATGAGTAATGTCCATAGGGTCAAAGTCATCTACAAAATTTGCCTCAACTTTCTTCCCATTTTCTTTCAGAGATGCTTGATAAAGGTCAACCAAATGCTTAGATGTATGACAAGCACGTGACCAATGTCTTGCCATGTCGCATCTATGACAACATTATCAACATTTTTAATATATTTGTTGCCTTTATCATGTTTGGCTTTAACAACATTCCACTTCTGGGGATGTTTTTCTGATTTTGCTGATTTGAAAATTTTTTACTACCCCGGTCATGAGAATTACGACCATATGCATGCCCATACTAACGTCTATGTTTTTTTACATGATCCATGGTTCTTTTTGAGCTAGCATTTGCTTCTAGCAATGCTGAGGAACCAATTGGGCGTAGCTCATGATTTTTTCAATAACAGCTCATTATTTTGTTCTACAACTAAAAGACATGATATTAGCTCAGAATATTTTGTGAACTGACTCTCTCAGTATTGCTACTATAGGAGCACATTCGAGGTATGAAATGTAGAGAAAGTTTTCTCTGATAAATCTACATTGGTTAATTTTTCACCACATCACTTAAGCTTTGAAGTGATGTTAAAAGAGTAGTATTATAGTTAGCAACAGACTTATAATCATGTAGTCTCAGATGGAGCCAATTGATTGAGCTTTAAGGAGAACAATAGTCTTTAGACGATCATATCGATCTTTCAAATTTTTCCTTAAAGTCAATGGATCTTCCATCGTGAGATATTGAGTTTTCAAACTGTCATGCAAATGGTAGTAGATAAAAATCATCACTGTAGCCTTATCTTGTGTTGTTACTGTATTGTTCTCTTTAATAGCATCAACCAAATTCTTTGATTGTAACTTTAGCTTAATATCAGGAACCCATGATTGATAATTTTTTCTAGTAATGTCAAGCACAGTGAATTTAGGTTTGGTGGAGTTCGAAATCTCTTAAGTGCTAAAAAGATAAAACAATCTATAATTAATATTGTTATGAACAATGATAGAAATAATACAAATAAAATTTAATATTAATTCCATAGTTCACATAAATCTCAACATGATGTTAAAAATATATATATATATATATATATATGTATGTATGAATTTATACCCATAAAATGGGCAAACACATGTCCAAAAAAAAAAAAATTGATTTCGGTTGTGTCTGGTATGAAAAGGAAACAAATAACAATTCAAATATTGCATAAGCCATCATGGTAATTTCTAATAAAATAAGAATATTAAATCAATGCATATTTCTATGGCAGGCAATACTTAATGAATGAGATTAAAATTTTGAAGCATTACTATTTTTTTAAGACATACAGATAAAAACACATATGCTTCAATATATAATTTGAATCATAAAATCAAGAGTAAAGAATTTCTATTTACAATCGAGTTTATTAGTTAGAACTTCTGGTTTTAAACAATTTAGAAATCTAAAACTTCTGGTTTTAGATAATTATGAAAATTTTAGGATTTCTGGTTCTAAATATTTTAGTAATTTAGAACTTCTGGTTCTAAAATATTTCTGAAACTTCAAGTTCCTAAAATTATATACATTCACTCCATATTTGAGGAAAATCAAATAAAAACAAGAACGATAATACTACTTCAAATAATACACTGTAGTAACAAGATTATTTGAATCAAATACTAGGAAATAGACCATATGAATGAAATCTCTCATAGTAGATTCGTGCTGATAACGCGTTATGAAATAAATTATAAAAGCAATGGATTTAGAATACTAACCACAATAATAGAGGAAGAGAGAAATAAGAGAAAAATGGTGAATAGAATTCAATTGATGTGTATGCCAATAGTCACAATATAGGCCTAATTATAGGGAAATTAGAGAATCATTTCCATAATGAAATAGCAACAAATAAAGTAAAGAACATTATTAAAAATGAAGTGGTGTTAAGACCATATATTCATAACACATTATAATATATGTTCCATTTTCTTTTAAGATTTTTCTTGGACCGAAAGGCAACTTAAGAGGAGGTCGAAACAAAATTCAAATCACCTTACACAAATTAAAGAGTTTGGAGATAGAGAAATCAAACATGATAAATTTTACATGGTTTAGCCAATCCACCTACATCTCATAGCTTTAAGCCTGCCAAACTTGAGGATTCACCAAATGAGTCCAAATATTCAATCTCATAAACAGAAGATAACTAATTTCAAAATAAAGAGAGAAAACTACTCACATACATGATAATTTTCACATGGTTCAACTAAAATACCTACATCCACACCTTTTAGCCTACCAAACTTGAGGATTCATCGAATGAGCCCAATTATCCAATCCTGTAAATAGAAGATAACTAGTCTCACAATAAAGAGATAAAACTATCTATATACATTATAATTTTTACATGGTTCAGCCAATCCACCTACATTCACACCTTTAAGCCTACCAGACTATAGGATTCATCGAATGAGCTCAAATATCCAATACCATAAACAAAAGATAACTAGTCTCAAAATAAAGGAGGAAAACTATCCACATATGTTTTAAATTGTAATTAATGAGAATTAAACCCTTAACACTTAAATAAACAGAAAGAAACCAAACTATCCATGCTAGGAGATGATGTATTTTAAAATGGAAATTGGAATTAATATAATTGGGAGGCATATGAATAGAACTTAATATGAAAACCCACAAAGCCGGACCACTCTCTCTCTTACTCTCTCTATATGTATATATGTGTATATATATATATATATCAAATTGTACTATCTGAAGTTTCTCTCAATAATAAAATTTAATAGTTACTAACTATACACGGAGATTTGGCTCAAAATCAAATCATCATTAAGAATCTCTATTTGCAATCCAAGGCCCTACTACAAATCGATAGCCACATATATTCACCATGTAAACAAGGTTGCATATATCTTGTATTTAGGCCCATGTTAAATAAAAGTCCATAGCCACAATATATTCACCTTGTAAAAAGGTTGTGTATATCTTGTATTTCAGGCCCATGTTAAATAAAAGCCCATTGCCACATGTGAATCGCATCCTGAAAATTTGTAACTATGGACTTTTTTTTAAAATAGATGTCAAGTACGAGATATATACAACCTTTTTTACAAGGTGAATATATGTGGTTATTGATTTGTGGTAGGGCCTTGGATTAACGACAGGGTTTCTTAATGATGATTTTGATTTTGAGCCAATCTCACGTGTATAATTAATAACTATTAAATTTTATTATTGAGAAAAACTTTAGACAATATAATTTGACGAATTACTGATCAAGACATTTTTCATGCTATATATACTAGAAATTGTACTCCAAAAATATGTTTAGATATATAAATTAAAATATATTCATAAAGCGATATAAATTCCTCTCATTTTTTTCTTTATTTTTGTTATAAAAATAAATTACATAATTTTAATCATATTTTATTTAATTTAAAATATTTGAACTAATTTCCTTTCTATAATAAATTTATATATTTTTATTTTATAATATAAAATATAACACACAGTTATATTTATATAATCTCATACTATATCAAATAAAAGAAAGTTCTAATCCAATATTATGTCAAACACAAAATAGTATCATTGTATCCAATATTATGAAAATAATTTAATCCAATTTTATACACTAAACACGATAGATCTAGATAATTAGGTTAGTCCATTGGGGACATTAGCAATGAGAAAACATTCTCTTACATCAAACAAGGATTCGTATAGGAATCACCATCATTGTATAAAAGATCCATAATCCGTGCAAAATCAAGAATGCAAAGGCACTGGAACAGAATTCATTTATAGGAATTCCTCGTTCATATATATTTTTCCAAGCATTCGAAATGCCTTTGCGGAACACTTCAACTACCTCTTTTTCAGACATTTCAAACTGCTTCATGTAACATTCAACTGCTGAGGCAACATGTCCTCTCTTTTGCTCAGACTGCAAACACAAAAATGTGTTTCAGGTTAAACACACACAAAAAAAAAAAAAAAAAAAAAAAAGGAGAAAAAAATATCTTTGTCAATGAAAGATGTCAAGTCACTAATTTAGAACAGTATTTGGTGGGAAGCTATGTCATCCATGAGTTTGAAAATTACTGAGGAAGCCTTAATGAATTTTTGAGTACCCATTCAAAGGCTTCTTCGGTTGCACTATCTCAATGCCCACAGAAGAATATGTGGTTGCTAACATTGAGTAGCCACTGCTAACCAAAGACTCAAAATTTGTTTTTGACACGTGCAACTTAATTTAATTAAGGGGCCATGGCCCTGTAAGCCCCCCACAGCTCCGCCCTTGCCTACCCACTTATATATATACACTACAAGAAAACAGCTCATCCATACCGGGCAATGCCCGGTATGGATGACTATCAATACCGGGCATCCTGCCCGGTATGGATACCGACGGTATAGATACTGTCAGTATCCATACCGGGCAATGCCCGGTATGGATAATATATATCCATACCGGTCACAGTGACCGGCATGGAAAACTATTATCCATGCCGGGCACTGTGCCCGGCATGGAAAAGCTTTTTATAAATTTTTTAATCATAAAATGCAGTATGTAACTTATACTAAATTACTTACACTGACACTAGAAGATTCTCCAAGTTCAAATCTCAAACAAAGCTACAATACAGTTTCCAGACCAAAGCATACATAGTATCAAATCAAAATATCAAAAAACCACACATTTTAACAACGGCAAAGAAAAAGATGCGAGAGAAAAGAAGCCGTACCAGAGCGTTAACGAGCTTGCCGTTTTGCCGCGTTCTCTGGTGACGACGACTTTCGGATTGGAATCGGAAGCAAAAGCTCGAATTCTCTTGAGCTGAAGAAGGAGCCGCTGCCTGTGGAGCCTCGGACAAGGAGAAATCACAGTAGCTGCACTGGAAACGGAGGAGGAGGAGAGTGAAGAAAGAGAAGAAACTGATGCCATTGGAAACGTGTTGCCCAAAAGAGACTGGGGAGGCCACCAATGACAGCTGTTAGTCATATAATTTATAGAAACAACAACAACAACAACAACAACAAGAGAACGGCGAAGAGATCCGCACGGACAACAACAACAACAAGAAGATTCGTACGGACGACAACCAGATCTGCGGACGGCGGCGCACGGCGAAGAGAACGGTGAGCTCCCAACCCTACAGCCGACGTGCCTCCCCCCTCGCCGACCGGTCACCAACAACAACCAGATCTGCGGACGGTGGCGCACGGCGAAGAGAACAGCGAGCTCCCGGAGCGGTGACCGGTCGGCGAAGGGGGAGGCAGGTCGGCTGTAGGGTTGGGAGGGAGAGGTTGGGAGAGAGAGAGAAAGAGATAGAAAAAAAAAAGTTAAAAATGGGGAAGAAGTGAATGGGTGGGAGAGCAAAAACCCATAATTCCTTACCAGGCGGGTCGCGCCCGTAAGGGAAATTGGGTTATCCATATCGGGCGGGTCGCGCCCAGAATGGATAATCCATTATCCTTACCGGGCGGGTCTGCGCCGGTAAGGATCATCCCATTATCGTTACCGGGCGCGACCCGCTCGGTAAGGATAATTGATTATCCTTACCGGGCGGGTCGCGCTCGGTAAAGATAATTCAATTATCCTTACCGGGCGCGACCCGCCCGATAAGGATAGTATTTTTAAAATGTTTAATTTTGAAACCATTTTTATTCATACCGGGCGGGTTACCCGCCCAGTATGGATAATCCTATTATCTTTACCGGGCGGGTCGCGACCGGTATGGATAATTCGGAATCCAATCCGGGCGTGCCTCGCCCGGTAAGGAATGCGGTTTATCCATACCGGGCGCGAGCCGCCCGGTATGGATAACCCTTTTCCAAATTTTTTAAAATTTAATTTTAGTATCCATACCGGGCTTTTAATGCCCGGTATGGATACTCCGGAATAGTTGGGATTTTTTGTTGTAGTGATATATATATATTCATCAAACGTTTACAAGTTTTGTGTTAGCAGTTTCAATTCCCTTCATTATAGGAGTATTTTATCTCTTGATTATAGAAGTAAATGCCTAGAATGCGCAAATATTAATTAATGTCATCAAATTTTAATAGTCTATAATGATAATTTTAAAAAGTTTTAGTATAACTTTCCCTCATTTGGTGTCACTTTCAAAAATGAAAGTTAAGTCCTTTTGATGTAGGATAGTTTCCAAACAAGGTAGATTTGCTCTGAAAATTATCTGACAATGGTTAGATATAGTTTAGGGACTTTTGCAAAGATAAATAACTTCAAACTAAAGTTTATAAGCTGGATTTTTTATTGATAACTTCACTGCCTTCAATTACAATTTACATATCTAATTATAGAATTACAGAAAATATAAAAAATTACACGAATTTAATTCAATAGGTCGACTGTTCTGGGTGGTTGAGGGTTGAGTAGTGGTGACTGTAGGGTCGCTTAACAGAGTAGGGTGGCTGCTCCTGCATCACCCTTTTGCATTAGAATTAACATGTTACAACACCTATATTTAGAATCTTGCATTTGAGTGGTGTGTTTTTCATATGAAGATTTCTAGTTTTATACATTACAAGCTTGCAGCAGTTTTTAGTGACCATAGTATTGACTATTGAGAAATAGAGACAAACACCATTGGTTAGTACAACATTGTCATTGTATAAAGAAATTATTGACCATGAGTGGGTGGTGGTTAGTATGTCGTTACTCATCCTATCAGTGTGTCTGCATGATTTAATACTGACGTGGCTATCGACCAACGTGAGAATGCGCTTCATTGGAAAACACGTCCGAATAGAGTACTGGACCGTTTACTGAATTGAAATTTTCAAAGTTGTTTGATATATAGCACCTATACAATTTTTATATATATCACCTTTACCTATACAATTTTGATATATAACATATTCAAAGTCTGATACCAAATTAGTTATCATCAAACGCAAAGACTTAAATTAATAAAAAATGGTTTAAGTACAATATTTAAAACTTAAGATTGATATACTTAAATTCATAATGCGTGACCTATCAAACACACACTTTAGCTTTCCTGCACTTGCACATAGGATAATACTAATTGATGAGGGCTGCAGAAGGTCTTTCAATTTTCATTACTCGAGCTACCCTTTAGAGACCTCAGTACTTGGACTTTGGTAGCTTGAACTTGTTCAATTTGGCGGTTGTGCTATTCTTCACAAAGTTAGAATAGTCTTTCACACTTTCTCTTTACTTTTGTTGAAAAAGGCACATTCTTAGCCTCTCAATATTAGTCAAAATTATGAAAACAGAAGTTGGCCACTAAAATTCTAAAGAAGTAATTGCACAACACCTCCCCAAGGTTTGCCAAAAAACAGACAAAAACATATTTATCAGTTTATTACACTAAACCCCCACATCGTTAGTCAATTTTCGTCAACTTTAACAGTTGATCGAGATTTTTGACCAAATGATCATTTTGCCCATAGATCAAAACAAACACATCATCATCATCACCATCAAACACCGATCATCATCATCATCAACATCACCATTTACACAACCCAGATCATCTGTATCAAACACCGATCATCATTTACATAACCTAGATCTATCATCATCATCATCATCATTACCGATCATCATTTACACAACCCAGATCATCATCATCATCATCATCTGCATCAAACACCGATCAAACACCGATCATCATTTACACAATCAAAACAAACATCACATCATGCGACAGAGACCCAGAAATCTGGACCCGCGAGAGAGACCCAGATTTCTGGGTTTCCATCGTGCGACAGAGACCCAGAAATCTGGACCCGCGAGAGAGACTCGTTCGCTCTGCAACGGCAGAGTTAGAGATGGGGAGAGCGGGGAGAGAAGGAGAAGCAGGAGAGAGACAGATCGGACGAGGGAGAAGGAGAAGGAGAAGGAGGAACGGTGACAGAGTTCTATCTGTGACGCACCTGGACACCGTTTGTAAAGGCGACGCCGGCGATGAGGAAAATGGTGAGAGTGAGTGGTGAGAGAAGAAGACACAGGGGTGAAGGAATGTGAGAGAGAGAGAGAGAAGAGAGAGAGATACCGTTCGTGAAGGAGGAACGGTGAGAGAAGAGAGAGTGAGCGGTGAAGAAATGAGAGAGAGGGGTGAAGAAGAAGAAGATGATGACTTGGGGGGTAATGACCAAAATGCCCTTCCCTCAGTTAACATTAACAAAAGTCAACGTTAGATGTGGGGGTTTTGTGTAATAAAGTCATAAATATGTTTTCCTCTGTGTTTAGGCAAACTGATGGTGGCTTTGTGCAATTACTTCAATTCTAAATTCTAAAAATTATCAAAATCAATCATATTGTGATATGGTACACACCAAGTGATATCATGTCAAACAGAATGTCAATATATTGACATGATGATACATCATGTCAAACAAATGTCATATATTTAGTTCAGATTTTTTTTTTTTTTTTTGTTGGAAAGAAATATCTAGTTCAGAATTATGAAAACAGAAGTTGACCACAAAAATTCTAAATTCTAAAAAATTATCAAAATCAATCAGATTGTATATGGTGCACATCGAGTGATATCATCACATGCTAGTTCAAACATACTCGCTAGCAAGATAGTGGGATTATATTGTACAGGATGATACCTAATTATGCTTCTTCAAGTATCTGATATGGAATATACCATGTACAAGATTACATTATTATATACAAATTATAGTGATTATTTATTTATTTAATTGCTTATTTGGTGACCTCAATATAAACTGTTTAAAGTATCTATACATTTAAATTGTGGAGAAAAGTTCACCGATCTTGTAAAAATTGCCTGGTTTTAGAGACAGGTTGTAGAACTTTTTTGAGTGGCTATCATTTCATTTCGTATATCATACACTCCTGTGCCTTTGACATTTGAGGATTACGGGGCAAATCAAGTACCACCACTACTAGTGCAACTTTCAAATCGGAGTTTGAAATCATTCACCATAAAATGTGGTCAGTGTGTCTTGATTCATACATAGCACACAGAGAGAGAAAGATTGTACTGAAAAACATGACACTTTGTATGCTTCGTCTTCATGCTTGGACCCAAATTGAATGCATCTTTGTTGAAATAATTCTAAATGAAAAATAGGATAATGGTAGACATAATTGAGCGTCTTTGTTGAAGATTAGGTAGACATCCAAAACTTAAGGTTTAGATTTTTAATCTCGTTTTTATGTGACAGTCGATAGATGATTCTCATGTCAATTGTATTATCAATTTTACACTCAAATACTTAATGACATATGGATTGCAATATAAAGTTGAATGAAAAATTGGAAAATAATATTGTATATCTACTTGTCGAGTAAAAATTCTATGTCATTTTTTTTTTTGACTAAATTTTTATTAGAAGAATTTAAGTTTGAATGATGTATGAGAGGTAAAAAAATAAAAGTGGATATATATTATCACTGTTTTTTTAATGCTGATATATCATTAAATTATCAAAAGTTTAACAAAAATAATGATCGAAACAACCGAAAGGAAGTTATGACTAGTTAGTGTGTTGTTGACGATGAGGAAGCTCTACAAGAAAAGTTTGAGAGAGAGAGAGAGAGTTGTTGACCTTGAGGAAGCTCTAAAAGAGAAGATTTAGATAGAGAGAGAGATATCAAGTTGTGGCCGTTTGAGAGAGAACGAGAAGTTCGAATTTTATTTACACTAATGCCGCCACTTAGGCTGATTTTTAATACCATAGGTAGCTGATGTGTCAAAAAATTACAATTCATAATTTTTAACCTCAAAACTCTAATATTTTGACATATCAACCGCAAATAAGTTTGGATAAAAAACTGAAATATGAGTGTTGGATATTTACTATTATCCAAAATATATCTAAGTGAATCATATATTATTGAATACCAATGCAGTTAGACCTGAATAAATTAACAAATATAGATTTATGTGATATAAATCGTCTATTTCTAAAATGGATTTTTTATTTTACACAAATTAATTAAAATCCTTTTGGGGCAATCTATTCGCAAAAAGAGACTTTTTGGTGTTCAAGATTTAGTTTGCATTTTTCACCTGAGCAAACTCACAAAGATCATGCAAATTGCTCCAATTAATTAGAGAAAAAGTGAAGTCTATATTATGAATATGAGAGAAGCACACACTTTTATTTTATTTTTTTTAATAAACTTCAGCATACAAACTTAAGTATAGCATATTCAAGCTTATGCATGCCTGCTTTGTACGGTAGACAGATATTATCAACTGTAAAATTCGATTTGATCCTAATTCATTCCATGCTCATAGTGGCACGGGATTGACAAGAAGACAAGCAACATAATCCTTGAGAATGACTTCAGCATGTGTGTAGCCATCTTCGTCCTTGTAGATGACATCTATAACACGAGCAAGATTGAGAACTCGTGTCAGGAGAGGCATTGGGACGGCGGTTGGGAGGAGGCACTCCTCATTTATATCCATCCAAGCATTTCTAACTTGTTTCCGAAATTCCTCGCAGGCTTCCTCTTCTGTTGCTCCATATTGTGTCATGTAACACTCAACACTTGAAGCCACATGCCCTCTCTTTTGCTCAAACTGCATATGTAATAGCTACTTGCTAGTCAAAAGAAGAATCAAGAAAATTAATTGGTTGGTCAAGTGATTATTGGTTGGTCATGAACATGTGTTGTGGCCTACAGGGACTATGGTCCCCCCAATCACTGGAAGATGAACAAATATGTGTTCATACATTTCCTATTGTAATATGTAGTGGGTCGCTCTCGTAAGTTTTTTATTCGATTATGACAGCCCAATTAATGTGCTGTTATTTTCTTTCTGGTTCATATTTTTATTGTTTATGATTTTTTTTTATCAATTTGAATTTGAATTTTTGTTTTTGACCCCAAGTAAAAATCTTGGCTCCGCACTAGTGTGTTGTCAAATCAATTCTGATTTTTTTTCCGTTGTTGAAATCTTTTTTTTTTTTTTTTGAACTCATTGAGATATTATTTACTTGCAAAGAAACGGAACTATTTATGTTACCATAACTCCTACAAGCTGTTTCTCCAAAAATAAAATAAAATAAAACAACCCTCCTACGTGCCGACAAATAATGAAATTTAGTGCAGTACCTTGTGAAAACCATATCATCCATGAGTCTACAAATAACTGAGGAAGCTTGAATCATCTTGGGGTTGCTAACAACCAGTCAAAGGCTTCTTTGGTTGCAAAATCTCCCATGCCCATAAAAGAAGTTGTTGCCAACATTTTGTAGGCACTGGTAACTAATGCAACAGGCATGTATTCCTCCATTGTAGGTACATGTTGTTGGTGGCACCATTTTGCTTCCAAAAAGTAATTTCTAACTAATTCCTTCATCTGAACATAAACCAAATTATAATCAAAATCACTTTTTGTTACATACATTAAACATCTAATAGTTAAATCATTGAATAATGAAACTCACTGCTTCTTTCGCGTAATCAAGACGGTATAGTTTTCCTTCAGAGGTAAATTCCTTTTCATTTTCTTTGTAAACATCTAGAAGAGCCTTATAACACAATTTCATGTACTCAGGCAGTTGATCTATGGCAATGATATCCCACCTAAAAAAAAAAAAAAAGCCTCAAACATGAGCATCTGATTATTGTAACAAAATTGAAGTAGAGAAATGAATGAAAATTACCTCTCAATTGCTGAGGTAAAGGGCTCAAGTTCTTCAATAGTACCATAAACATCATAGATGTCATCAATAACGGAAGTCATGGCAGTCACTTTGGTCATTATCTTTCTAGCCAAAGCATATTCTGGCTCAAAATACACTCCCAATATCCAGAAATAGCACTCCACCACTCTATCTCTTGCGAAAGGCAACTTACGCGAAAAGTCTAAATTTTTCCACCACCTAAATGACATTTTCAAGAAGAACCCAATTAACTGTAAACTTGAAATGCTTACAAGCAGCCGTATCAAATTTTATATATACATAGATATGTACCTTGTTATGTCACCGAGTTCCTTCTGGTGCATTTTTTGCAGTATGTTGAAATCTAGCTTTGCAAAGGTCAGTAGAGCCTTGTTGTGCAAAGGATCTTCTTGATAAACCGACATGTAATGTCTTGCATCTAGCCTTTGTAAGCTCCTGCGAATTGGTCGATTCAAGGCACGATTAACTTGCTCAGAACTGAATTTGGTTGTCAATGATTCAAGGTGTTTGGTAGTGAAAGCAAGGGCTTCCTCTAGTATATCTTCTCCAGGCACCCTGAGATGTGCAGCTTCATACAAGCTTAGCATTCCTTTAACATCAGCTACAATGGATTTCTAAAGTTTCCTTTGCTGTCCTTGAACTTTTTGAACAGATCTGATGGATTCAACACAAACACATTATAAGTACAATGATCAGGCTCAGTTGTAGTTGAAATTTTTGACCAAGTTCTTGAAGAATTATTCAGATTAAAAAGGTCGCATACCAACTGCATTTTTATGACCATGTTGCCTAAGTAAACGAAATTCAAGGGAAATGGAATGGAGGTCGTCATCATTGTCATCTTCAAGATTA